>LFJQ01000201.1:0-46849 GCA_001182835.1 Oropetium thomaeum | reverse complement strand
TCGAGCTTCAGAGAAGGTTCGTTCTCATGCGCATCAACCTGATTTTGCAGTTCCTTCCAGATTGTGTAAATGCAGGAGTCACTAAGAGAAACACCACGAAGAGAAACTTGTTTAAGGGAACTCAAGTTCTTCAGCTCAGAAAACCTCAACACTGCCCCAGAGTAATGAACCTCCAGCAGTTGAAGACTTTCCAGCACTTCTTTCAAACATCACCTGTAAATTCTTGGTGCTGGCAATGCGGAGTGTCTGGAGTTTGACGAATCTGGTGGAACAAAACCGGACCACAGCATCTGGATCATTGTTGACCTGAAGGCGTAGAGTGTGTAACCTCTTAAGCTTCCCAAGGACCTGTATGTCCTCTTGTGTCAATGTAATCATCTCCAAACTTAGCTTTTCAAGATTCCGAAGATCCTTGATGGACCCTGGCATCTTTTCTACATGCCCGTACAACTTAAGGCTCTGTAATTTCCTCGGAAGGTCGATTTCATCAGCGGCAAGACTCGGTCTCCTCTGGAGATGCAGCGACAGAGACTCCAAATTGGAGTCCCGAAACCGCAGGTGCCGGCTGTTTCCCGTGTTGATGCCGAACAATCCGAGCTTGCGCAGCTGAGTTTGTTTGTTCAGCTCTTCCAGAATGGCCCGTCCAGCTACAGTATTCACATTGATGACGCCTAAAGTGTGCAACGCCTTCAGTTTTGCAATGCCTGCAGGCACCTCAATACAGGAGTCACAAGCACCGACTTGTTGGTGGCGGCGTGGTTGAGAGAACCAGCTACATAACTTGCGGCCCCTGCTCCTTGTTGACTCTGCACTAGGTGACCGTGATGTTGGCATCTCCATCTCTCCTGACTCTGCACTAGGTGACCGTGATGTTGGCATCTCCATCTCCTCCTCTGACTCTGCACTAGGTGACCGTGATGTTGGCATCTCCATCTCCTCCTCTGACTCTGCACTAGGTGACCCTGATGTTGGCATCTCCATCTCCTCCTCTGACTCTGCACTAGATGATGGTGGTGGTGGTGGTGTTGGCGTCCTCTCCTCGAATGGTGGTTTTTCCTCTGCATGTGAACTAGTACTAGTACTAGCATCATCCCTAGGTGCTTGCTGCTGTTCCACATTTGCACTAGCTGCTGGCAGTGCCGGCTCTGCAGCTGCATCATTATTCCACTGCAGCTTGCCGGCACGAATGTACTGTAGCATTTTCAGCTTTATGATGCTCATGGTAGCTTGCCAACGCTGGTGCCTCTGATATCGAGGGTCTGGAGCTGCCTTAACTTCCCCAAGGATCTGGGCAGTTTGGAGATTTTGCTGCATCTTCTCAAGGAGAGAAACTTTAGGCGACGTAGCAGCTTCACGATTTCGTCCAGATGACCATTCTCCAAATCTGAGGTGCCTTCTAGATCGAGCACCCGAAGCACCTCATCCTGACGGAGATGAAGAATGATTCCCCAGCTTCCAGACACTGTCAGTGACCGTAGCCGCGAGAAGTCTAAGCGATCAAAAACAAAGCTCTCTCTTTCCCACAGCTCGCAATGGCCAGATGCTGACCTACGCGTTCTGTCCTTGGGTTGCAGTCCTTCTTAAGAACAGACACTTCAAGTGGAATCAAAATATTCTCTTCGGTTTCTCGTGAGATGATGTATTGGAGGACCAAGGAATAGACTTGGAATGAGGTCGTGCCAGCACCAGTCCTGTTGCAGCTGTCCCAAGATGCCCAGGTCAACAAGTTCGTGGAACAGCTTCTCGGCGTTCTTCACCATGCTGTAGCTGTCGTTGCCTACGGAGTAGCTCTCTGCGATCCATCGCCTCACCAAACGACTTCGACGCAGGGTTTGGCTGTCTTGGGGTAAAACCGACAGATAGAAGGAGCATTTCTTGAGGACGTGAGGAAAAGAATGAAACCTTGAATACATCTGGGACAGAGAATCCTTTAATTGGCCAAGCCGTCGGTCAGTTTCCAACTCGCTAGTAAATTCGTTGATGAGTTTCTGTATGGCTTCTCTGATGTTTGCTTTGTCAGCCAAGTAGCTACTTAATGCACATGCCGCTGCGGGAAGTCCGCCGCATTTGTTCAAGAAAAGTTTCACTTCCTCCGGGTTTTGGTCTCCGTTGCTCTGCCACTCATGGAAGAATAAAATTTAAAATTAAGCTCTGTTTGATTTGAGGTTATGAAATTGATTATAGCTCATAAGCTTATTATACCCTACCAAATACTTAAATCAGTTTTCCAATTTTGTACTAGCATAATCAGTTTTTTGATGAGATGAAAACAGTAACTTTTTATAGATTATTGTGTTCCATTATCACTGGACACATATGTGATGCCTTCGAGAAACTATTTGTTAAACGGTTTGAAGAAAAAGTAGGAAATAGATTATGCACATGAGTACTTATAAGATTATTATATCCTACCGAAGACTGATACTCAAATCAGTTTTCCAATGCGTTAAACTAGCATCGTCATCCGTTCTTGATGAGCTGAAAGCAGTAAGTTTTTATAGATTATTGTGTCCCACTATCATTGGCACATTTGATGCCTTCGAGAAACTATTTTGTTAAACGTTTTGAAAAAAGAGGGTAAAAATAGATTATGCACATGAGTACTTATAAGGAGACATGTTTTTTTTTCATGGATAAAAGCATAAGCTATTTTTGACATGATCATAATACTACCAAACATATCCCTTAATTAGTCACTCCAAAGTTAAGGGAACATAAAAGCAGTTATGGTTTGTCATCACACTTAGGTAGGGATAATTGTATCTTTGCCACTGTAAACATACTTAATCAAAGAACTGCCATCCTAAAATGGCTAATGATAAATTTGCCATGGTTAACTAGTCAAGCCACTAATTGGGCATATAAAGACAAATTTACCCTTAATGTGTTAGTTAATCCTGTTTTGTAATATCAAATATGCCATCAAACAAGTCAGGAAATTGTAAGATATCTCATGGACCCTTATTTCTTCTGCTACATCATAAAGTATTTTCGTATTCTATTACTTGAAAATTGAGTATTCATGTCTACTTTATTAATTCAAAATTTATGAATTCAAAGTTTCCTTCATCGTGTTTCTGCAGCAACTTTTGTTTTTTTTCTTCTAAATTTAATGTTTCTGTTAAAATGGAACTTAGAAATGTTATTTATCTGTTTGCAAAAAAATGGTGAGTCGAACTTAATTTTATTTGAGATATTTTGAGATTGCATCGATTTACTTGGCGTTTTACAATTATTCCGCCCTTTTTAGTTAAAAGGGATTTAATGACTTATTAATTCTCTGAATTTATGCTTATTAGGAAACATGCTACCAATACACAATTGATAACTTTTAATACATAGAGCTACTAAAAGGATTGTAACAGCATTTATTTTAAATTTTCTTGAGCTTGCACTGATTTACTGGACATTTTATAGTTTTTTCATAATTTCTAGTCAATTAGAAACTGAAAACAAAAAAGACCAGGGCAGTTTGGATAATTTGAGAAAAAGTTAACAGAAAACACTAACACCGTAGAGTGTGATGGCAAATATGTTTAGCATTTGCAACCCCAATGGTATCTCTGATTAGATACGTTTACAATAGCAAACATACTCATTTATGCAGTTGCTAAAAGAACTACACAACGTCCATATACTTTTGTAGTCAATTCAGCATATGGAGTAAGGGTAACATCAGTTCAAGAAGATTATGAACAAGGTCCCGAGCATTTGCACATATAAACCAGAGAAGAAAAGGAAACAAAAATTATTAACCACACTGTCAGTAAGAAACAATTAGCCTAAATTACCCCTATACATATTTTAAACATTACCCACCTTTGCCAAAAAAAAATACTCATATAAATTACTAACCACTGAAATTTGGTAAATAATATTAAAAGTAAAATGATAACATTTTCACAATAATGGGACATTAGTTATTGTAAGAATATTCTACCATTATTTAAGAAAATTAACCATAGTGTAAAGGAAAAACTGGAGGTAAGACACCACTAGTATGTGTATTTGGCAACTGCACATCCTTTATTTCGAAATTGGTTCTAGGACACTAAGATTTAGCGACCTTGGTCTGAGTACACTATACGAGTGAGAAGGGTTCTTATGAACAGTTTTTTTTTATCTCAATTCATATAAGATACATAATGAATTAAAATTTCACATAAATATTCAGTCTACATATTTATCAATATGATTTTTTTACAAAAAGTTCCACATTGTTTGTGTGACCTTTTAACTTAAAAAGATTTAGTTCTTAATAAGTTTAGCCAAACAATTTAATTTTTAAAAAGCAAATTACATAGATAAAGAATTCAGCATTTAATTATGGTGAATTTCAAATCATTATGTTATGTATCTTGTATTTTGAGATAAAAATTTTCACAAGAATATTCTTCCATTTGTAGTATCGTAGGGCAAATATCAATAATTCTCAAGTTCCCCTATCATAAAAATAGTCAGCATACCCATGCTATGTAAATTTAGAAACTGCTTCTATTATGAAACAACTAAATGATACAAGAAAATGGATAATGAGAAATTGAAGATAATATAATATTTAAAATAATTAGATTACATTACTACCAACGCAGATGCACGAGCCAACCGACAAGTTTCTCAAAAGTTACAAGCTGATGGTATATAAGGTTTCAATGTGTGTGACTGGAACATATGGAATATGATGTTTACAAGTGTAAACTGAGTGTAATTTAAATGAGCAATTTGGTGTTTTTTCAAATATGAAACTTAAATGATAATCTGGTTTGATTTTGTCAATTTTTTCTTTTCTGGTCGGGCATTTTTTGTGTGTGGGCCGATAGAAATAGCCTTTTTTTTTTTCTGTTGGTTCTATGACATAGGGAAAATAATCCTTGAACCTGACGGCATGTGGGTCTTCTGAAGGCTAACGACACATACTGCCGCCGGGAAAACAATTTTCAACGGCCAGTCGTCAGGGAAACTGAAAATTTTCAGCCCGTCTTTTTATTTCTGTCGTTTGGCCAACAGGAAAATATGTTGTCGTGTTTATTTTTCGTATTTTCTATAGTTTCTGATGGTGATATGGTTGTAGTTGAGTACTGATTTAGAATACATCCTAGATGAACAGTGGAAGATATCCTTATATTCCACTTTTGATAAAATTTGTTCCTCTCCAAGAAATGACTATATTGTAACAGAGGTAGCAGAAATATACCATATCTCCGTATGTATTCAAATATTGTATCTCTCGGGACTAACAGAAATATATAGTTTTGTATAGAAGATTAAACACTAATGAAGTTGTCACTCAATCTCTAAACTCCTCTCGATTATCATTTGAGAAATCTCCAAGCCCCCCCTAAAAATTTGAATTTATAATTTTCTCCAACTAATTAGTTTGATATTGCGTATATATGATTTTGATTCAAAAAAGGATTAGATCACTGTTACCGACGACCACTACATGGCTCCCATTATATGAAACAGATCACTGATCTTCTCTCACTCTCTCCCATTATATATATATATATATATATATATATATATATATATATTATTCACTATATAGTGATGATTGTATAAATACTTGTATAAATACACATAAATAATTTAATATTTTACTGTATATTATACAATATGAGGTTTCGGATGTTTTTTTCATGGTTATCATTTTGAAAATATTGCATTGAGTATGTATATATATCTAAGATGATAAATAGATATGCACACATATCCAAACGTGTTTACAGTATATAAGTAACTGCACCCGAAAGTAGTAAGAAGGGGTCTTGGAGATTTCTACCAACCCTTAAATGAGCCTGGAGCCAAGAGGCTCATTTGGGGTTGGTAGATTTGGACATAACAACTAGGTGATAACACTATATAAATGTTTAACGATCATTAGAGGATTTAACTCATGTTTTTAGTATATTGTTTAACGATCAGATAAAAGGCAGCACAAAACAAATTTGCTAGCATATTATATAGGGGAATCAGGCCAGAGAGGGCCGTTTTTATTGTGTGAAAATAAAAACATACCTTGTTTTCAACTAGACCGATTATGGCCTCTTGTTCTAATTCCTTGATGTGGCACACTGCATTCTCGCCTAGCGTTGCATACTGTGTGGCGACCTGCTTGTACGTAGTAACTATAACGAAACAGCTTCGAGAATTTTCAAGTAACAGCTGATCTTTTATAGATTGCCAGTTATCATTCTCCTTCAGGCGGTCAATAACAACAAGACAACGATGTTGACTCAAGCACTGCTGACACATTTTCTTTAACTGTTCTAGATTTTTTGCAACACGTGAAGATTCTGGAATCCAGTTCGAAATTAAGCTCTGGCAGAAGTTGTCCACGTCGAAGTCCACGGGGGCATGGACCCAAGCATACAAATCATATGTCCCTTGATCCACGAAACGGTAGAACACGGTTCTGACAAGAACTGACTTGCCGACACCAGTCGCCCCATATACCGCGATTACATGGTACCTATTACTGAGGCTTGCAAAATTTATCTTCTGCTCAAGTTGATTTACTTCTGAAACCCGACCACGAAGGCAGAATCCAGCCAGCCAACTGATAGCGGCCTTTTTCTGTAAGGGTGCTTTCTCGCTTCTGATATGTTCATTTAAAGCGTCCATTTCCTGAACGAGCGTTTTCCGGTATATGATATCTTCATCTTTAAAACCCTGCAAATGCAAATAAAGGAAGACAATAATGAACAGACTTACAAAGAAGTGCCAGAGGAACAGTTGAACTGCACCTTTAATTGGTCCAAATGTTAGCGTGAATGTTGCACAGTAAATTCCTTGGATGGGAAAATTGTATAACATTAACAAATTGGTTTCTCATATAGTCCATGATGAATCACTACAACAGATTTAACCTTCTGCAGTTTTCCAAGATCAAACTATTTTGTTGCAATTCCCAAGATCAAACTGAAACATGTATTCCTTCTAGACAACAGCAAGAAGTGGTTCAATAATCACCAAAGTGTCTCTTTCCTTACTGCAAGATCATATATAATAATCTAGATTATAATCTATAAATTCTATCGTATTGGATATTCCTGTTGAGAGTTATCACGTCTTTTAAATCCAACACAACCACAACATCTCACCACTGAAGTGCATATGTCAATGTATATGAATGCAATGCAATGCATGGTTTCGCTGCAACTCACTTATCCTAACGAATGAAACATGGGTGCAGTGCAACCATATTACTATAAGTCAACATGTGTAGCTCTATTGGTACTTACCGCACTATCAGCTACGGTAGTTTTATATGCAAATCCATGTAGAGTGCCAGGATGCAACATTTCAGCGTATACACTTTGTATACTTCAACAATCATTAACATGAAGTTCAAGTGCCACAATTATAATTGAACAAAAATAAATAACTACCACTTCATCTGGAGAATAAGGCGCAAGGAAGATATAAATGAGTTTTAAAATTACAAATTATCATAACATTTAGTTCTGAACATTTACATGTAGGTGAGTAAAGAACAAGTCAAAATGGTAGCTGAATCAGCAGTACATCACTTGCCTCTTTATCGGAGAATGGCATTTTATTCAACTTTTTTTTACGAATTTTAAAGTGTGCAAAATTACGACAACATAGAGAATAAACCAAGTAATATAATACGTGGGTTCGTTGGAACCGAAACGCACCTCTCCTTTAAGAAGGTCAGAGGCCGCACAAAGTTCTGCAGCTTGGATAGTGCACACATCATCATCGTGCGTTGCACACTGTCTGGCAACAGTTTCGTCCTCTGTAATGACAACGATGCAACTTTTGGAAGTATTCAGTAATAAGTTATCTGTTATCGTGCCCCATTCGTCATGAGACTGCAAGCTATCAATAACAAGAAGGCAACGATTTTCATGCAGAAGATTCCGGCATTCTTTGACTAGATCTTCACCTTGGAATGATGACGTTGAGCACCGATCCAAAAGCAACTCCTGACAGAGGTCCAGGATACACAATGGACCAGGTGCATGGACCCATGCATACATATCAAATGTACATGCCTTTTTGCGAATGATACGGTAGAAAACTTCTCTCACGATTACAGATTTATCAAAAGGCGAAGCAGAACCCCATACTGAAATTACACGATGCCTCTCACTGCAGCTTGTAGCCGATACGATTTGGCTTTGAAGTTTATGTAATTCCAAATGACGGACAGTACCAAAATAGTAAAAATGGTTTGACCAATTGGAAGCCATTTTCCGCAAGGGTCGACTACTTTCAATTTGAAGACCCTGCAAAAGAAAAAAAAAAGAGACAAAATTAAGTGTGTCTCCTTCTCAGACACCTAATATTTTGTATTTTTGTCTCAGTCATATTTTTGTAAAACATTTCATTAATTTCAATATCAACATGTGAAACATTTCGTTTGTGAAGCTCGAACAATTTGCAATTAAAGTTGAAACATTTATATACATGAGGTGAATAAAATCATATGGAACAAATCAAATACATGTCTGGAACATTGTTCTTTTGAAGATGGAACAAATGTTCATTGTAGGCTGAACATTTTGTTAGTCAATAGAACATTTTTAATGAAAGAGATTTTAAAATTATTCCACCTAAAGCACTAATCACTACCAGAATGGTGGATTTCTCCTAATGAATTTAAATAGTATTAGAAAACTATTAGTAGTTATAGCAACTGAAAATTCTCAGTAGGAGACATTCAGCAGAGAAAGTCTAGTATAAATTATTGAAGGTACAACACTAGGAGTAACCCCACACCACTAGGAGAATTAGCAAAATTCTGAGAGTTAAATTTTCCAACTTCAATTTTAGATTGTTCCAGCTTTACAAATAAAATGTTCTATACATTGGAGTTGATTATTTAAAAATATGAATGATAGATATACGGAAATCTTTGTTATATGATTGATAAGGAGCAAATCTCCAAAATTAAGTAGAATCACTTCAAGTACAAAAGAAGAGAATAATTTAAAGCAATCAATTTAAAAGGAAATATAACAATGAGTTGCTTACTACTGCCAAAATGGAATACATTTCGACGGATTGCATTTAGTTTTTTTTTTCCTAAAAATGAATGAATCAACATAACGGTTTAGAGATCACATTTCCCTTACGAATAGAAACAGAGCGTGGGTTACTGTGTTAAAAAAAAAACACAAAGGGATAAATGCATGCTCTACTATTAGGGAAAAAGAGGAACATACTAGCTGCTGATGGCAGGGAAGAGCTGGAGAAATATTACGCGTGTCCAGGTTTGTTAATTCGAAATCTGCGGGGACACCTTTTTCCCTAGTAGCAATAACAATGCAGCTTTTAGAAGTTTCCAACTTCAAGCAGCTATAGATTAATTCCCAGTCTTCTATGGAGATCGAGCCTTCAATAACAACAAGACACTCATGATCATGGAGAAGCCTCTCACAGTCTAGGACAAAATCATAACTGCCTTGGTGGTAGGATGATTTTGAGCAACATGCCGAATATAACTTATTACAGAATTCCATGATATCAAACGGATGGGACACACGGATCCAAGCCCATCTATTAAATCTCTCTCCGGCCACGTGTTCGTAATAGATTCCTTTCATGATACATAGTGGTTCCCAAACACCTTCATTCGTCACTGTTTTCTCTATCAGTCGAACAACCACACGGTGCGTGTTATGTTTACTTGCCTTATAAATACGGCTCTTTAATTGTGATACATTCCTATCCCATCCGAGAAAGTAGAAACTTTTCAGCGCTGTGAAGGCCACGCCAGTTATATCTTTGTGATTGTGTTGTCTTTCCTGCAAATGTGGAGGGGCGGTGGTAAGGGATGAATCATGGCACAAAAAAAAAAAAAATGTAAGCGATGATATGAAGATCTCGCTAGCGAGGAGATGTGAGATGCAAGAATCAACATGGCCACGCTCGTCAGACATACGTATTTTTTAAAGAAATTCTTACCGGTACGTTAGATCTGATGGTGTAGGATCTCAATGTTCCAACTTACTAATTATACTTGATCGTTTGACGATGTCCCGTGTACGATCCGGACACGTCTGCCATTTACTATGGTCCTAATTTCCATTGTCCGACCCACAAATAGAAAAATATAATAGTAAAATACTAAAGGGATAAATAGCTGTATGATATCGAGTTATAATTTTAATGTCTTCTATGACAATTTTTCTTATAGTTTCAATAAAGAAAATTAAAAACATAGTATTTACATAATCCAAAAAAAAATACCAAACTTTTTGTGCCGGTTAATGAACTCATTTTCTACAACTTATCTTTTTTTATCCGAGTTCAAACTCCACAATAAATTTAAATTTTGAGATTTAAATCTGTAGTTTGAATTATTTAAAATATTTATACTTTTACATAAATTGTCAAACTTGGTTCATATATGTGTGTGAGGTTAATGGTCACTGTGTGTGGCTATAAAATATGTTAAGATTAAAAATTTGTCTTGAATTCAAATTATTAAATTATGTTCACATATTTGATAGCAAAAAAATAGTGTACATAATTGTAGAGAGATAAGGGTTCTAAAAGAAATGGTTGGACCAAGTTTTACAATTTCTTTCAAACTGTAACTATTTTAAATAAATCTAAGTATTTTATGGTAGATTTAAATATTCTTATTTTAAATCACAATATTTTAATAATTTAAATTCGGATCAAAAAGAAAAGTTGTAGAATATAATTTAAAATGTCTGAAAATATTGTTTTCTAAATTTCTTTATTTAAATTATAAGGTCAATGTAATTGAAGGGATTAAATTTGCAACTCGATGTCATATAAAGTTTTTTCGTCTTTATAGTGTCAAATGAGGGTCTGTGTGAAATTGCAATATCATATGGGTTTTATACCAATACAAAACTATCCATAAAGTACTATCTAATATTTTTGAAAAGTACTGACCAATTAATATTTTAGACAATAAAACATATCTAATTAATGGATACGTAAGCTTCATCCATGCCCGCAATTTGAATTCTATGCAGATTTATATCTGAATCTTCATACATATTCCTGACAATGGATGCAGCACCTCCTATTCCACAAACTGATATCAGACAAAGGTGTCATCGCCATTTCTTTATCATGCTTTGGAGGTTTTTTTTGTTTTGAGGTAAATGCTTTGGAGGTTCGTCATGTCAAAATTATGTTCATTAGCATCCCTGTTTTAAACCATATGTGGATTGTCCACCTTTCTCGTTCAACTTAGCTAGGCTTGTGGGAGAGTTGGTTAAAAGAAAAGATTGCTGTCAATTTTTCTCAAGTTACATTTTCAGTGAGGTTCAGTATAAGATGTCTATTTAAGAGTTTTTAGTGACTTCTTTTGTTGGCCAATGATCATATATATGTTAAACTCATTTTTTTCACCTATTTATAATTTTGGATGATCTTAGACTAAGTGTACATACTTAAAATGATAATAAATAGGTACACATAAAAGGTGGCTTTTTAAATATGCAGGTGCTCCCACATCTCTGAGCTCAGGAACTATAAAGTATCTAGTCATATGGAAACACGATATATACATGGAGTATGATCATGATAAACTATAAAAATGGTATTCAAGTGCTGTAGGAGTATGTGAACATACTCATTTTGTACATATAACATCAGTACATCGTATGCTAAAAAAATACTATCTCCATTTTTTAGATTTTGACATCGTTCACTTCTGACATCCTCTTTGACCCCCTTGTCTAATAAAAAATTAGTTTAAAATGTATAAAATTTTATGTCATATTTAAAATATCTTTAGTGGCATAGTAAATCATTAAAAAATATTATGACATTAATCATACATATTTGAATAAGATGATTGGTCAAACTTGAAGCAAAGAGTCAATAGTGCCAATATTTATAAACAAATTTAGTAATAAATAATGCGACATGTACTTATGTACAAAATATATTTCTAACAAGACACTTTATTCAACTTTTTTTATGAATTTTAAAGTATGTAGAATTGCGAAGACATAGAGAATAAACAAGTAATATAATGAGTGGGTTCCTTGGAACTGAAACGCACCTCTGCTTCAAAAAACTCGGAGGCCGCACAATATTCTACAGCTGGGACAATGCACACATCATCATCGTTCGTTGCACATTGTCTGGCAACAGTTTCGTCCTCTGTAATGACAACGATGCAACTTTTGGAAGTATTCAGTAATAAGTTATCTGTTATCGTGCCCCAGTCGTCATGAGACTGCAAGCTATCAATAACAAGAAGGCAACGATTTTCATGCAGAAGATTCCGGCATTCTTTGATTAGATCTTCACCTTGGAATGATGACGTTGAGCATCGATCTAAAAACAACATCTGACAGAACTCCAGGATACACATTGGACCAGGTGTATGGACCCATGCATACATATCAAATGGACATACCTCGTTCTCGTTGAGAATGAGACGGTAGAAAACTTCTCTCACGATGACAGATTTGTCGTAAGGCGAAGCAGTACCCCATACTGCAATTACACGATGTGTCTCACTGCTTGTAGCCGATATGATTTGGCTTCTAATTTTACTTAATTCCAAAAGACGGACACCACCAAGAACGTAAACATTTGTTGACCAATCAAAGGCCATTTTATATAAGACTGGACTACTTCGACTTCGAAGACCCTGCAAAAAGAAAATTGCGGCAAAATTAAGAAAACAAAATCACTTGAAGTGCCATATATATAGAAGAGACTAAGTTAGAGCAGTCAATTTAAAGGTAAACATAGCAATGAGTTGCTTAGTACTGTTAGTCAGCAACGCATACATAGTAGTAAAATACTCCATCTGTTTTTCTTTTACTTGTTATAATTAACTTTGATCGAAAATTTTGACCGCTCGTCTTATTCAAAAAATTAGTTCAAATATATAAAATTAAAAAGTAGGATTTTTTTAAAATTAATAATAAATTAAATTCTAACAAAATATTTAATATTTCTTATAATTTTTTTAAATAAGACGAATGGTCAAGTTATTGGTTAAAGTCAACGGCGACAAAAAAAAAAAAACAAAGGGAGTAAGGACATGCCAAAATGGAATACATTTTGACGGGTTGCACATTAGTCTCTGAAAAAAAAGGAAAGAATCTCCGTAACAGTTTAGAGATCATATTTGCCATACGAATAGAAACAGAGCGTGTCTTAACAAAAGCGTAAAAGGAATAAATGCATGCTCTATTATTAGGGAAAAAATAGAAACATACTAGCTGCTCATAGCAGGGAAGGGCTGGAGAATTACGCGTGTCCAGGTTTCTAAATTCGAAGTCTGCGTCGTCACTTTCTTCTTCTCTAGTAACAACAATAATGCAGCTTCTGGAAGTTTGCAACTCCAAGCGGGTATCGATGATTTTCCAGTCTTCTCCGGAGATCGAGCCGTCAATAACAACAAGACACTTATGTTCATGCAGAAGCCTCTGACACTCTACGGCAAAATCATGACTGCCTTGGTGGTAGGATGATGTTGAGCAACATGCTAAAAATAACTTCTGACAGAATTCGTTGATATCAAACGGATGGGATGCATTGATCCAAGCGCACCTCTTAAATGTCTTTGCAGCCAGGTGATGGTAATAGATTATTTTGATGATACGTAGTGGTTCCCAAAAATCTGCATTCGTCACTGATTCACATATCAGTCGAACTGTAAGCACAAGGTGAGTGTTACTACTACTTGCCGAGCATATCCACGTATCAAATGTTTTTACATTCCAATCCCACCCTAGAAGGCGGCAACTTTTCAGCAAATTCACGGAGATATCCTGCAAGGACACAAGCACCCCCACTCATCATGCTGCTGATCAGGTTATTATTATTATTATTATTATTAGATATGGGAAATGCAATAAGCACCGCAAATTTGTGCACCTGGATCATCTTCCATCTTGATTCGTCGTTGGATGTTCTGCTTGCAGGATCTATCTTATCCTCAATTTGCTTTCCTTTAGAGATCACTTCCTGACTTTCCTGCAATTGTGATGGATCATATGAAAAACTTGTTAGGTTATCATATGAACAAGTACTTTTGGGTTGTTAGGTAAGGGATGAAATGTCATATGAAAAACTCGCTAGAGAAGAGAAGTAATAGTAACATGCAAGGAACATCATGCATTGTAAGAACAGATAAAAGTGCCTAAGCACAGCAATACTCGTGAGACAAATAGTGAAAAGAACATTCTGCCTTAGAAGTCACCAAATGACTATTACCTTTGGATTATATTCCTTGAAAAAGACACAAATCGAGTGATCTGGTGAGAATACTCTCATCTGGAAGAAATCGTACGGCCACCCCGTGCACAGGGTAGCGATCTCGAGGTTCTGTGTTGACACGATGATCCGGCCTCTGCCCTTCATATTTGGGAGGAATGTCCTGAAGGCATCCCACTCTGCCATGCTAGATACATCTTCCAGCACGATGAGATACATATGCGAGGAGTCATCTCCAGGTTGGTTCAATATCAAATCCTTATCTGATGAGTTCTTTTCAAACTGATCTTTCAAATATTCTTCGTAAAGTTCTCTAGATCTGAAAGGATACGTAATCTTCACCCATGCCCGTAATTTGAATGCTGAGCACACATCTGGATGTTCATACACATTCCTGACGATGGATGCAGTCCCTAGATCACCTCCTATTCCACAAACTGATATCACACGAAGGCTGCCGTCGTTGTCGTTGTCGTCGTCGTCCCTGGTTATTATCAAATTTTTCAGGTTCTTGATGGCAGAATCATTTGCATCAGCGTTCCTCCCATTGACTAAGATGTCCAAGGCCCTTGTGCTAGCACCTAGCGCCTGTTTGTCCTGAGTGACGTCTTTGGAGCCAGAGTCGCTGACGAGGTTGTATCGCATGTTTCTCTGATTTACATCTTCCACACGGGCTTTGAGTAACTTCATCTCTGCGACTGCTTCATCCACGGGCAGCGATATCATGCAGGACGGTAGAATCCGGATCCAGCTCCTCCACCATGACCTCTTCTGGTCCAGGTTGAGGGCAAACTCGATGCAGTCTTCCGTGTCGTGGGACAGGTCTTGGACCTGCGTAACCCAGGTCTTGGCCACATTGTTCCTGACACGCTTCCTATCGGCAGCACCCAGGAAGGACTGCATCATCTCGAACTCGCCCGTGATGAACAGCAGATCGCTCTGCAGCATCTGCCACTGCTCTGCCTCCTTCTTGAAAGCATTGTTGACCCTATCCGCCAGCAACTCAACCGCCTTCTTGGAAACATCCAAGGCAAGGCCCGACATTGCTCCCCTGCTGGTGGTGGTGATCGTCTCTCTTTCGTTTCTAGTTTGTGTGTGGTGCAAGCTAGAAATGTGGAGCTCCTATGGCCATGGCTCAGAACTGCGAGTCGACTAATAGCATTTCGAGATGGAATAAGAAAAATGAAACACCTACTCCCTCCGTCCCTTTCTAAGTGTCGCTTTAGCCCAACGCACAGAACCCAACATAACATGAAAATGACCCTGCTGCCCCTAGAAAAATCATCTTCAGAGACCTGCCTCCGACGTGCTTTGCTTCAGGCGATTCGAGTACTTGGGAGGAGACGAGCAAACTCATTCAATGCGGAGACAAGACGAGTAGGTAGGCTGCAGTCTGCAGTGGCTAAGACGACACTTTGAGGTGGGACATTTTTCAAATGCTATAGCGACATTTAGGTGCTGTCTGGATCGAGAACTAAGAGTTTAGTGCTTGTCATATTAACTTTTTAAAAATTAATTTAAAATATTAAATATTAATTATTTATAAAATTAATTTAATAGATGGAGGTTAATGAACGAGACAAATTTTTTAAGTCTAAGTAATCTATAATTTGATAATGTTGTGTTATAGTAACTATATGTTAATTATGAATTAATTAGATTTAAAAAATCTGTCTCGTTGATTATCATACTTTTATATAATTAATTTTATAAATAGTCAATGTTTAGTCTTTCTAGTTAGCATCTAAATATCTGATGTAACACGAACTAAAATTTTAGAACGGGACGGAGGAAGTAACAATTAATAAAGGTCTGCCACTTGGTATAACAAGGCCATCCAACATCCGTCTCAGACTTTTAACACATAGTACAACGACTTGAAAGAAGACTAATTGACTGCCCACAATTTCTAACACACGCTGGGGCAGGGAAGGTAGAGATGGTAAACTCAGGTTCTCGCTCCTCCCCACCAACCTTTTACATTTTTTTAGATAATGGCGAACCTTGTACATGAGTACTCTTAAGCTAACAGCTACAGTGATAATTCAATTTGATAAATATACAAGGCCCTACTTATGGAGAGGCTTAGATTTAAATGCAAAGAAGCCACCACTTGCTGCATGGAACTTTAGTATCTCGCCCAAAAAGTGAAGGAGGTTTGGGAGTACTGATGCTCAGAGCACATAATGAGGCATTGTTAATGAAACAGTTGTCAAAGTTCTATAATGAGAAAAACCTGTCATGGGTTAGCCTGATTTGGAATGTCTACGGCTAATGGGAAACTGCCTGGACAGCAGAAAAAAGGATCTTTCTGGTGGTGTGATATTGTAAAACTGTTAAATCAGTTTAAAGGAATTGCATCAGTACAGGTAATTTGGGTTGTCCATTAAAGTTGCAGTTTAGAACTGTTTTCCTTTGTAAAGAATGACAAAATGTTGTTGAATCAAGACTCCCTAAGCCTGTATGTACATAGTATCTTTCATATCCCCCTGAGCGTGCAGGCTTATGAGCAGTTGAAGCAGTTAATCAATATTTTAAATCATATACAACTGGACAATATGCCAGATAAATGGAAACACGTGGGGGCAGGGTTTCAAAGTATCTGTTTCTAGAGTTTATAAAAAAAATAATTGGGCACATTGATGTCCACCCAGCATTAAAATGAATTTGGAAGTCAGCCTGTGAGCCAAACCACAAGGTGTTTTTCTGGGTTCTTCTACACAATAGATTACATACAGGAGGACAGCTAAGGAGAAATAATATGTTCTTATTCGCATCATATACTCCTGTAGGAAATACTAATACATCCGTTCATTAGACTCCAGGTCATCTTAATGCAAAGCAATCGGTCATATTCTAAAGCATGAAGGGCAAAAAAGTCATTTCATATTGTTTATCGGGCAAAAAAGTGCGAAATCTTGTCCTAGACTGTTTTGACGGCAGTGCCTTAGGTTTTTTTTTCGCGAAGCAGTGTCAGTTAGTAGTGATATTCTGGGCGTGCCCTTTACTAATTGCGTTTTAGGGTCTCTTTGATAGGATTATGAAATTGTTTATATAGACTGATTATAGTCCATAAGTAATATTATCTGTCCGAACATCTATATGGTTACATTCATGCATAAACAATTTTTAAATCATATAATTTTTAAATATTTAACAATCATAATTATTTATGAATAATAATACTTATAATCAATTTCATAACCTCTATTAAATAGATCCTTAGTCATGTGTCGCTAAATAAAAATCCCAAGTTCAGATGGGGATTTTCTCTCCCCATAGAAGTAAAAATCTAATAGAATCCAGGTGGGATTCCCCATGACCATTAAAGCAAAATGCTTCCCTAAAGATCTAGACTAACGCAACTTTTCTTGAAGGCAGTGTAGGCACCTCCAGGTTGGTAAAGAAATTTGTTTAGAATAAAATTTTATTTAAACATTAGGAATATAAATTATAAATAATTTTTGAGTTATTAGGTTTAAAATATGAAAATTATATGAATAGATTTGTCTTTAAGAATACTTTCATAAAAGTATTTATATGTTATTTTTTAATTAATATTTATATAAAAAAAATTAAAGTTACACTTTGAAAACCGTACCATTGTCCTAAATGAGTTCCTTTTCCAACCTGAAGGGAGTATCTAGTAGTACTACTGGAGTAATTACTCTCTCCGTATTCACAACAAGCATCTGTAGGTTTGATCGAAGTTAACTTTTTTCGAACTTTATTATTAATTATAAAATGTTGTAATGTTTAATCATGTATAAATGATATTAGTAGATTTATAATAATATAATAAAATATGTAAATGAAGATTGAGCTGCAGCAATTAAGCAAGGAAGTCCGATCCAGTGTTGGTGTTAACATATAATTAGCTCTTCTCTCCTTGAAAAAATTTGCTACAACAAACAAACAAAAAGTGAGTGATTTTAGCCATAGCACATGGTAACTCTCTCGTATTTAGTGCGCACACACTGCAGCTGGGATTTAAAAAAAAGCGAGAGGTCAGCTAAGAAGTAGCATACGCATGCTCTTACATTTCTTAATATGACTGACCAGATCAGCGTGGTGTTCAAAGTCTTGAAAAGAAATGTATAAAAGATATAATCCTGCTCGCAAAGTAGTGAACTTGCCCTCAGTAATTAATCAATATTTTACACAGGACTCCGTGATCCCATCTCTAGCTAGGACATCAACATCGGTTGAGATAGCTGGGGTGTCTGCAGATCATAGACTACACAAGTGGACACAAAAACTGTTTACTACCGACTAGTGCTTAACTAAAAGGCGAGAGGTCACCTACGAAACATAGGCATACTCCTACATTTCCTAATACTCACTCCATCCATTAATCTGAGACCTCTAAACAAATATTTTCTCTGTTATTTTTGTGTCGCCGTTGACTTTGACCATTCGTATTACTCAAAAAATTAGTTCAAATGTATAAAATAAAAAGTTAAGATTAAAAAACCTTTAGTAATAAATCAAATCCCAATAAAATATTTAATATTTTTTATAATTTTTTAAATAAGACGATTAGTCAAAGTCAACGACAACACATAAAATGAACGGAAGGAGTACAATATTTTCAAAATCTGAGATCTCTACGTTAAATCTATATGGAGGGGAGAGAAAGAGGGTGGAGGGACCACATGCATACAGCGGAAAAAGAGAGAGTGAGTATGCAAAACGAGGAGACTTATAATTAGTTTTTTTTTTACTTATTTTACTCTTTAAATTTTTTTCTTGGTCTCATTGTAACAATCCTTTAGAGGCTTCAGATAAATGGATAGAGCGAGTATGACTGACCAAATCAGAGGTGGTCAAAAAGTCTTGAAAAAATGCAAAAAAAAAGATCCTGCTCGCAACTATTGAACTAAATTAGTGCCTCAATAACTAAGAGTCCCGTAATTTGTGTTGTTGTTGACTTCAATATTATAAAAGTAAAGTACATCACAAGTCATTAAACTATTCGCGATGTATCGTCTAGATCCATAAATTCTCAAACTGACCATCTAGACTCATAAACTATTTTTGCTATGTCAAGTGAGATACAAATCTATTTCTACTGTACCAAGTTAGATCCATTTTATTTTTTGAAAAATCAAATGATAAAAAAAGTTAAAGAGCCTCTAGTCGAATGGTTAGGACATTCAGGTGGGACTTCTCAGGTCCTAGGTTCGATTCCTCGATACGAATTTTTGATTGAGGTTGAAAAATCTCATGTAATAGTCCGCAGGATGAATAGTTGAAGGACCTATAATATATTTTACTCATATTATAAACAAGAGTTCCGTGATCCCATCTCGCTACTAGGATATCAACAATAGTTGAGACAGCTGGTGTCTGGAGATACGTAAACTAATTAATTAACAGGTGGACACAAAAATGTATACTTAGTGATTAACTGAAAATTTGATCTTTGTGTACTACGTTGTTGCTTGCAAAGTTTATTGAGCAAAAATAAATATAAATGGAGGTTGGGATGCAGCAAGCAATGCAGTCCAGCGTTCGCTGTGTTAGCATAGATGGATGTCTTCACAGCTCTTTTCTATTTGGAAAAATTAGCTACAGCACGTTCTAAAAGAATGGTTTCAGCCACAATGCACCATAATTCTCGTATATAACTCTAGCACACTGCGGCTTGGATTGAAAAGGTGAGAGATCAGCTAGGTACTACATTTTTTAATATGACTGACTAGATCAGTGAGGCGTTCAAAGTCTTAATAAAATGCAGAAAATATAATCCTATTCACAAATGTTGAATCTAATTGGTGCCCTAAGTGATTAAGATCTGCACCTTGTTTGTGCTGCTGTTGACTTCAATAATATTTTAAAGAAGAGTCGGTGATTCCATCTCGCTACAACATCAACAATTGAGACTTGAGAGAGTGCTGTATCTGCTAATGTCTTCCATGTCGAGTGCGTCTGTAGAATAATCAATTCACAAGTGGATACAAAAAATGTAGTGCTTAACCATAAATTTCATCTTTGTATACTACTTTGTCGCTTGTATAGTTTTATGAGAAAATAATGTAATAAATGAAGATGGGCGGCAGCAAGCAAGGCAGTCGAGTGTTCAAGTTAATATAGATCGATAACTTCACATCTCTTTTCTCCTTGAAAAACATTAGCTACAACAAACACTAAAAGAGTGGTTTTAGCCGTAGCACATCGTAAGTCTCGTGGTAGCTCTCATACACTGCAGCTGGGATTTAAAAAAGGCGAGAGGTCAGCTACGTGAAGCATACACATACTCTTACATTTCTTAATATGACTGACCCAGAGGTGTTCGAAGTCTTACAAAAAATGGAAAAAATAATCCTGCTCGCAAATACTGAACTATTGTGCTATTGTTGACTTCAATATTTTAATCAAGAGTTCTGTGATCCCATCTCGCCAGGACACAACAACGGTTGAGACAGCTGGTGTCTACAGATGTGTAGACTAATTAATTAACAAGTGGACACATAAATGTACTTAGTGCTTAACTAAAAATTTGATTTTTTTTTTGCTTGCAAAGTTTTATGAGAAATAAAATTAATTGGAGGTTGGGATGCAGCAAGCAATGCAGTCCATGGTTCACCCTTAGCATAGATGGACGTCTTCACAGCTCTTTTCTCTTTGGAAAAATTAGCTACAACACACTCTAAAAGAATGTTTTCATCCACAGCACACTCTAAAAAATTAGCTACAACTAATTTTTTGAATAAGACGAGTGGTCAAAGTTTTTGTTTCAAAATCAACGATGATACACAAAAAAGAATAGAGGGAGTATATAAGATTTGAATGTACTTGGTGTATATGTAGAGCCTGAGCAAACTAACCAGTTTGTCTTGTCTTTGTATTTTTTACATGCTTGTAGTGAAAGATCTCTTGTAAAGAATGCATCGAAGACTCAAGGAGTAGAATACAGCGACAACTTGTAATAACAGAAAAAAGGACTCAACATAAATTACGCTAATGCCTTTCTAGTCAAAGCAGCCAAAAAAAAAAAAAGAGGAAAAACGGCTTGCTTTCACGTGACGTCGTGTACCTTGGCCACTGGCTTAATTTGGCTTGATCCCATTGTTTTGAACGGTGGTATCTCAATAATTGAGCATCATGCACCAAAAATATTCTCTTTTGCGGGCCGTAGAGCTACGTAAGCCGGCGTTCTGTGTTCAGTGTATTAGTCGCATGAACAAGCAAAGGCAGCAATGTTAATCCAATGCCGATGATAATAATCACCAAGTCCGTTGGTCAAGAGTCATCACACTTTTTAATAAGAAAAACGATCAAAATTGACGCTAAAGTGAAAGATGACAACAATCTAAAAACCGAGGAAGTACATAATTTTGAGAAAATGAAATACTTGAGTGAAAACCTTGTAGAAAGGAAACATTCGATTTTGCAGGAATGGAGTTTGAGTGCATCCTCCTTGGCTAGCTTATTGAGCAAATAAACCAAATCCATTTTCATTAGTATATTTTAGTAAATTACCTACATCCTTTTAATATTACATTTGGTTAGTGCGTATTCCTACTAACCACGACTACATAACAAAAAGGAGGAGGAAGTATCGTAGGAAAGTTAGATTCCTCAAAGATTCCCATTGTTCGTCCTGCATTTTGAAACAATAATACATAATGATTCAGATATGGTAGAAGCTGCTGATGTGAGCCAGATTTGTATGTATACCCTTCATAGTCGTGATGATGAAAGAGTACTGGAAATTTGTTATTAAGACAGTGCTGTTCAACACAATAACGACGTTTTACCAAAACATGCAATAATTCATGTTTATATATACTACACAGAACAGAGTACAATGATGGCTAGTAGTACTAGGTAGCTTAATTAGCTTATACTGACAGAAACAGGCACCATTCGAAAAACTGACAGAAACAAGCTTCTGAGTTCATACTGCTCTCGCTGACGCTAAATAAGATACTGCGGATCGCCTCCCCCATCACTTTTCTTCAGCATGTGCCTTTACACATATATAGGAAAACTCAAATGTCAACCGAAGGCCTACAGTAATACAGTAGTATGTGTGATTAGGTCTAGAGCCTGAAGAAAGCACAAATGACTGACACTCTATTTAACCATCGTATTATTATACTCTAGAAGGGTGCTGACAGTAGTACGTGTTATCTAAACTGTGTCAGTGGCTATAATGACAGATGGAGTAAGTAAAAAAAAACGTACAGTTTCAGGCTGTTTGCAGGATTATAACAGAGTTACTAACGATTTATCTATGGCATGGTAAATGTTTCTCTGGACTCACAAATCCACAGAACTCAGCAGCATGACTATGCGCAGATCATGTCAATTGCTACAACATAGGAGGAATCTCCACCCCTGATGCTCAGACTCAGGACGATACTCCAAAGACGACCTCTCGATACTGAATTGTCTAATTAAAGTGTGTTTGATGATAATTTCAAACTACCTGAGATAACTAGCGATTTTATAAAATTAGTGTGACTTGTTCTAGCGGGTCACTACTGAAGAAAATAATCAAAGGAGCAGAGCATATGCAGGGACAAACCAACAGGAGAACAAGAAGAGAACTTTGGAGCCACCATGATTGTTTCATGCCTTTTTCAGACTAGGATGACCAATTGAATGGATTCAAGACTTATTTGAAAAGTGTATAGACCCACGGGTATTTATCCGCAAATTAAATAGTTTATGTACCTAAGACTGCATTTCACTCTTCTGTCTTACTCCCTCCGTTTTTTCTTTTGTGTCGCCGTTGACTTTGACTATTCTATCTTATTTAAAAAAATATGAGAAATATTAAATATTTTATTAGGATTTAATTTATTTCTAAAGGTTTTTAATCCTATTTTCTAATTTTCATATTTGAACTAATTTTTTGAATAAGACGAGTGATCAAAGTTTTTGTTTCAAAATCAACGACGATACACAAAAAAGAATAGAGGGAGTATATAAGATTTGAATGTACTCGGTGTATATGTAGAGTCTGAGCAAACTAACTAGTTTGTCTTGTCTTTGTATTTTTTACATGCTTGTAGTGAAAGATCTCTTGTAAAGAATGCATTGAAGACTCAAGGAGTAGAATACAATGACAACTTGTAATAACAGAAAAAAGGACTTAACATAAATCACGCTAATGCCTTTCTAGTCAAAGCAGCCAAAAAAAAAAAGAGGAAAAACGGCTTGCTTTCACGTGACGTCGTGTTCCTTGGGCACTGGCTTAATTTGGCTTGATCCCATTGTTTTGAACGGTGGTATCTCAATAATTGAGCATCATGCACCAAAAATATTCTCTTTTGCGGGCCGTAGAGCTACGTAAGCCGGCGTTCTGTGTTCAGTGTATTAGTCGCATGAACAAGCAAAGGCAGCAATGTTAATCCAATGCCGATGATAATAATCACCAATTCCGTTGGTCAAGAGTCATCACACTTTTTAATAAGAAAAACGATCAAAATTGACGCTAAAGTGAAAGATGACAACAATCTAAAAACCGAGGAAGTACATAATTTTGAGAAAATGAAATACTTGAGTGAAAACCTTGTAGAAAGGAAACATTCGATTTTGCAGGAATGGAGTTTGAGTGCATCCTCCTTGGCTAGCTTATTGAGCAAATAAACCAAATCCATTTTCATTAGTATATTTTAGTAAATTACCTACATCCTTTTAATATTACATTTGGTTAGTGCGTATTCCTACTAACCACGACTACATAACAAAAAGGAGGAGGAAGTATCGTAGGAAAGTTAGATTCCTCAAAGATTCCCATTGTTCGTCCTGCATTTTGAAACAATAATACATAATGATTCAGATATGGTAGAAGCTGCTGATGTGAGCCAGATTTGTATGTATACCCTTCATAGTCGTGATGATGAAAGAGTACTGGAAATTTGTTATTAAGACAGTGCTGTTCAACACAATAACGACGTTTTACCAAAACATGCAATAATTCATGTTTATATATACTACACAGAACAGAGTACAATGATGGCTAGTAGTACTAGGTAGCTTAATTAGCTTATACTGACAGAAACAGGCACCATTCGAAAAACTGACAGAAACAAGCTTCTGAGTTCATACTGCTCTCGCTGACGCTAAATAAGATACTGCGGATCGCCTCCCCCATCACTTTTCTTCAGCATGTGCCTTTACACATATATAGGAAAACTCAAATGTCAACCGAAGGCCTACAGTAATACAGTAGTATGTGTGATTAGGTCTAGAGCCTGAAGAAAGCACAAATGACTGACACTCTATTTAACCATCGTATTATTATACTCTAGAAGGGTGCTGACAGTAGTACGTGTTATCTAAACTGTGTCAGTGGCTATAATGACAGATGGAGTAAGTAAAAAAAAACGTACAGTTTCAGGCTGTTTGCAGGATTATAACAGAGTTACTAACGATTTATCTATGGCATGGTAAATGTTTCTCTGGACTCACAAATCCACAGAACTCAGCAGCATGACTATGCGCAGATCATGTCAATTGCTACAACATAGGAGGAATCTCCACCCCTGATGCTCAGACTCAGGACGATACTCCAAAGACGACCTCTCGATACTGAATTGTCTAATTAAAGTGTGTTTGATGATAATTTCAAACTACCTGAGATAACTAGCGATTTTATAAAATTAGTGTGACTTGTTCTAGCGGGTCACTACTGAAGAAAATAATCAAAGGAGCAGAGCATATGCAGGGACAAACCAACAGGAGAACAAGAAGAGAACTTTGGAGCCACCATGATTGTTTCATGCCTTTTTCAGACTAGGATGACCAATTGAATGGATTCAAGACTTATTTGAAAAGTGTATAGACCCACGGGTATTTATCCGCAAATTAAATAGTTTATGTACCTAAGACTGCATTTCACTCTTCTGTCTTACTCCCTCCGTTTTTTCTTTTGTGTCGCCGTTGACTTTGACTATTCTATCTTATTTAAAAAAATATGAGAAATATTAAATATTTTATTAGGATTTAATTTATTTCTAAAGGTTTTTAATCCTATTTTCTAATTTTCATATTTGAACTAATTTTTTGAATAAGACGAGTGATCAAAGTTTTTGTTTCAAAATCAACGACGATACACAAAAAAGAATAGAGGGAGTATATAAGATTTGAATGTACTCGGTGTATATGTAGAGTCTGAGCAAACTAACTAGTTTGTCTTGTCTTTGTATTTTTTACATGCTTGTAGTGAAAGATCTCTTGTAAAGAATGCATTGAAGACTCAAGGAGTAGAATACAATGACAACTTGTAATAACAGAAAAAAGGACTTAACATAAATCACGCTAATGCCTTTCTAGTCAAAGCAGCCAAAAAAAAAAAGAGGAAAAACGGCTTGCTTTCACGTGACGTCGTGTTCCTTGGGCACTGGCTTAATTTGGCTTGATCCCATTGTTTTGAACGGTGGTATCTCAATAATTGAGCATCATGCACCAAAAATATTCTCTTTTGCGGGCCGTAGAGCTACGTAAGCCGGCGTTCTGTGTTCAGTGTATTAGTCGCATGAACAAGCAAAGGCAGCAATGTTAATCCAATGCCGATGATAATAATCACCAATTCCGTTGGTCAAGAGTCATCACACTTTTTAATAAGAAAAACGATCAAAATTGACGCTAAAGTGAAAGATGACAACAATCTAAAAACCGAGGAAGTACATAATTTTGAGAAAATGAAATACTTGAGTGAAAACCTTGTAGAAAGGAAACATTCGATTTTGCAGGAATGGAGTTTGAGTGCATCCTCCTTGGCTAGCTTATTGAGCAAATAAACCAAATCCATTTTCATTAGTATATTTTAGTAAATTACCTACATCCTTTTAATATTACATTTGGTTAGTGCGTATTCCTACTAACCACGACTACATAACAAAAAGGAGGAGGAAGTATCGTAGGAAAGTTAGATTCCTCAAAGATTCCCATTGTTCGTCCTGCATTTTGAAACAATAATACATAATGATTCAGATATGGTAGAAGCTGCTGATGTGAGCCAGATTTGTATGTATACCCTTCATAGTCGTGATGATGAAAGAGTACTGGAAATTTGTTATTAAGACAGTGCTGTTCAACACAATAACGACGTTTTACCAAAACATGCAATAATTCATGTTTATATATACTACACAGAACAGAGTACAATGATGGCTAGTAGTACTAGGTAGCTTAATTAGCTTATACTGACAGAAACAGGCACCATTCGAAAAACTGACAGAAACAAGCTTCTGAGTTCATACTGCTCTCGCTGACGCTAAATAAGATACTGCGGATCGCCTCCCCCATCACTTTTCTTCAGCATGTGCCTTTACACATATATAGGAAAACTCAAATGTCAACCGAAGGCCTACAGTAATACAGTAGTATGTGTGATTAGGTCTAGAGCCTGAAGAAAGCACAAATGACTGACACTCTATTTAACCATCGTATTATTATACTCTAGAAGGGTGCTGACAGTAGTACGTGTTATCTAAACTGTGTCAGTGGCTATAATGACAGATGGAGTAAGTAAAAAAAAACGTACAGTTTCAGGCTGTTTGCAGGATTATAACAGAGTTACTAACGATTTATCTATGGCATGGTAAATGTTTCTCTGGACTCACAAATCCACAGAACTCAGCAGCATGACTATGCGCAGATCATGTCAATTGCTACAACATAGGAGGAATCTCCACCCCTGATGCTCAGACTCAGGACGATACTCCAAAGACGACCTCTCGATACTGAATTGTCTAATTAAAGTGTGTTTGATGATAATTTCAAACTACCTGAGATAACTAGCGATTTTATAAAATTAGTGTGACTTGTTCTAGCGGGTCACTACTGAAGAAAATAATCAAAGGAGCAGAGCATATGCAGGGACAAACCAACAGGAGAACAAGAAGAGAACTTTGGAGCCACCATGATTGTTTCATGCCTTTTTCAGACTAGGATGACCAATTGAATGGATTCAAGACTTATTTGAAAAGTGTATAGACCCACGGGTATTTATCCGCAAATTAAATAGTTTATGTACCTAAGACTGCATTTCACTCTTCTGTCTTACTCCCTCCGTTTTTTCTTTTGTGTCGCCGTTGACTTTGACTATTCTATCTTATTTAAAAAAATATGAGAAATATTAAATATTTTATTAGGATTTAATTTATTTCTAAAGGTTTTTAATCCTATTTTTTAATTTTCATATTTGAACTAATTTTTTGAATAAGACGAGTGGTCAAAGTTTTTGTTTCAAAATCAACGACGATACACAAAAAAGAATAGAGGGAGTATATAAAATTTGAATGTACTCGGTGTATATGTAGAGTCTGAGCAAACTAACTAGTTTGTCTTGTCTTTGTATTTTTTACATGCTTGTAGTGAAAGATCTCTTGTAAAGAATGCATTGAAGACTCAAGGAGTAGAATACAATGACAACTTGTAATAACAGAAAAAAGGACTTAACATAAATCACGCTAATGCCTTTCTAGTCAAAGCAGCCAAAAAAAAAAAAGAGGAAAAACGGCTTGCTTTCACGTGACGTCGTGTTCCTTGGGCACTGGCTTAATTTGGCTTGATCCCATTGTTTTGAACGGTGGTATCTCAATAATTGAGCATCGTGCACCAAAAATATTCTCTTTTGGGGGCCGTAGAGCTACGTAAGCCGGCGTTCTATGTTCAGTGTATTAGTCGCATGAACAAGCAAAGGCAGCAATGTTAATCCAATGCCGACGATAATAATCACCAAGTCCGTTGGTCAAGAGTCATCACACTTTTTAATAAGAAAAACGATCAAAATTGACGCTAAAGTGAAAGAGACGACAACAATCTAAAAACCGAGGAAGTACATAATTTTGAGAAAATGAAATACTTAGAGTGAAAACCTTGTAGTCCTGAGTGACGGAGGGGTCGGCGATGAGGGCCTCGAACACCTCAGTCTCGGTGAAGGGAACGAGAGTCATCAGCGGGGTCCTCTTCCTCAGGAGGTAGTCCATCTCGTACTCTGCGGTCGCGGCATGTAGGTCCAGATGCACTTAATCGTCCGCTCAGAGACCTTATTACCTGATCTAACGCCTCGAGCGGAGCGGCTCATGATTGAACTGAATTTTGCTCCCAGCGCGAGCACAGCGCCGGTCATCAACCACCTGGCTGCTAGGATAGTCCGTGTGTGTCATGCGAGTGCCATTGGACGGGTTGAGGTTCCAAAATGTCTCCCTTTGTGATCAGAAGAAGGCCATGAGCGTCTGAGTTTTTGCTCGATCAAGTCCTGCTCGGTACTGCACCATCTACATGCAGGAGGTGGCACCATGACACGAGCAAGAAGGAGCTTGCTGCTGAACGATAGTACATCCTTTGGCTGGACTGGAAGGATATGCAGAGTAGTACAGATACTGCTCTGTCTGTTTAACCGAACCGAAGCAGATGGACATCTCTGTTTCAATGTGCTAGAACGGGGTGGGAGCCCAGCACGGGCCACACGGGGACACAGAGTAACACGAAGTATACACAACTTCATTACTTATGCAATCAGTCCCGGATTAACCCTATCACGAGCGAGCTGCTGCTGATCAAACCAAGCCGTGGACCGGAAGCGGAAGCCCATGGACCCGACCAGCGATCCTGGACCAGACCAGACCAGTGGTGGTTCTTCAGCCAGCTCTTAGACTTGTGAAACACTGAAAAGACCTACGAACACATTCACATCCTACCCCTGTGAACATCAAAGGACAGTCAGGAGTTTTAACCCCACTAATAACAACAGAAAAATGTGACATATGCAGAGGATTTTAACCCCACCAATAAACACAAGGGTGAGTAAAAACATGCAGCAAGTACACTATAGAGCGAGAAAGAACAACTTTAGAATGCCATGAACAATAAGGAAGAAAATAGAATATAAATTGAGGAACAATGAAATAGTAGTTTTCATCTGAAATAGACAATACTTGAATACATCATTTGCATTTACCGGTAGAGCCGAGTAAGTGGAGCCAGCACTTACTCACAGGATCATGTATATAAAACCAGATTACACATCCGAAACGACTGGAACATGAATGACAAGTAAATGAATAACTTGAATTTGATTCTTGAAGAACAATAATGAACACTTGAACTTAAAAAGACTTGAATATTGAATAGTAAGGGAAAAACCAGGAATATTGCAAACAGCACATATATCATCACATAAGCTCGTCGTGCTCTTGCCTCAACTAAGGCTGACGATACTCCAAAGACGACCTCTCGACACCTGAACTGTCCAATTAAAGTGTGTTTGATGATAATTTCAAACTACCTGAGATAATTAATGATTTTATAAAATTAGTGTGACTTGTTCTAGCGGGTCACTACTGAAGAAAATAATCAAAGGAGCAGAGCATATGCAGGGACAAACCATCAGCTGAACAAGACGAGAACTTTGGAGCCACGATGATTGTTTCATGCCTTTTTCAGACTAGGATGACCAATTGAATGGATTCAAGACTTATTTGAAAAGTGTATAGACCCACGGGTATTTATCCGCAAATTAAATAGTTTAAGTACCTAAGACTGCATTTCACTCTTCTGCCTTACTCCCTCCGTTTTTTTCTTTTGTGTTGCCGTTGACTTTGACCAATAACTTTGACTATTCGTCTTATTTAAAAAAATATGAGAAATATCAAATATTTTGTTAGGATTTGATTTATTTCTAAAGGTTTTTAATCCTATTTTCTAATTTTCATATTTGAACTAATTTTTTGAATAAGACGAGTGGTCAAAGTTTTTGTTTCAAAATCAACGATGATACACAAAAAAGAATAGAGGGAGTATATAAGATTTGAATGTATTCGGTGTATATGTATAATATAGGGACCAATTTTGCTGTCATCTTAGTAGTCCGTGAAATGACTTGAGGAAATTGTAATATGCTCATCATGTCTGTGTCATCTTTGAAGAATCATTCTGATAGGTGTTCTTGAACACAAGGAGTATACTGATTGTAGTCCTATTCGTGGGGTACTTTGCTTTATCTAGATGCTAAAAGCTATGCTCAGTTTCTGAGATTCGATAATGTGCAATATAGGTACCAATTTTGGTGTCATCTTAGTAGTCCGTGAACTGAGCTGAAGAATTTGTGATATACTCATGATATATGTGTCATCTTTGAAGAATCGTTCTGATAGGTGTTCTTGAATACAAGAAATATACTGAATGTAGTCCTATTCGTATGGTACTTTGCTTACCTACATGCTAAAAACTATTCTCAGTTTCTGAGATTTGAGACTGTACAATATAGAGACCAATTTGCTGTCATCTTAGTAATCCGTGAACTGAGCTGAAGAATTTGTGATATCCTCATGATGTATGTGTCATCTTTGAAGAATCGTTCTGATAGGTGTTCTTGAATACAAGAAGTATACTGAATGTAGTCCTATTCGTATCGTACTTTGCTTACCTACATGCTAAAAACTATTCTCAGTTTCTGAGGTTTGAGACTGTATAATATAGAGACCAATTTTGCTATCATCTTAGTAGTCCGTGAAATGAGCTGAAGTGTTTGTGATATACTCATGATGCTTGTGTCGTCTTTGAAGAATCATTCTGATAAGTGTTCTAGAATACAAGGAGTATACTGAATGTAGTCCTATTCGTATGGTACTTTGCTTACCTAGATGCTAAAAACTATTCTCGGTTTCTAAGTTTTGAGACTGTACAATATAGGGACCAATTTTACTGTCATCTTAGTAGTCCGTGAAATGAGCTGAAGAATTTGTGATATATGCTCATGATATCTGTGTCATCTTTGAAGTATCATTCTGATAGGTGTTTTTAAACACAAGGAGTATACTGAATGTATTTCTATTCGTATGGTACTTTGCTTTACCTAGATGCTAAATGTTATTCTCAGTATTTGAGATTTGAGACTGTATAATATAGGGACCAATTTTGCTGTCATCTTAGTAGTCCGTGAAATGAGCTGAGGAATTTATGATATGCTCATGATGTCTGTGTCATCTTTGAAAAATCATTCTGATAGGTGTTCTTTAACACAAGGAGTATACTGAATGTAGTCCTATTCGTATGGTACTTTGTTTTACCCAGATGCTAAAAGCTATTCTCAGTTTCTGAGATTTGAGAGTGTATAATATAGGGACCAATTTTGCTGTCATCTTAGTAGTCCGTGAAACGAGCTGAAGAATTTGTGATATGCTCATGATATCTGTGTCATTTTTGAAGAATCATTCTGATAGGTGTTCTTGAACACGAGGCATATACTGAATGTGATCCTAATTATATGGTACTTTGCTTTACCTAGATGCTGAAAGCTATTCTCAGTTTCTGAGATTTGAGACTGTATAATATAGGGACCAATCTGCTCTCATCTTAGTAGTTCGTCAGACTGTATAATATATTCTAACCGTCAGACGTGACCATTTTTTGTGTCATCTTAGTGTGCTTCACCTCTCAGTTTAATGTTATCCCCGTGGTGAAAAAATCGTAGATTTAGTGCAATCTACTGAGATGATCCAAATGTATGTTTTGAAGAATAACTGATGATCCTGCTTTCCAGGGCCAAAATGAGACTAAAAGAAACACTGACAGCCAATTGGTTCACGAAACCCTTGGTCCATGGGTGGTCTGTTCATTCAACAGATTGCCGATTAAGTCTTTGAAATTCAAGCTGATCCCAACCTCTATCCTCTCAAGATCAGAAAGGATTCAATCCTTACCAGTTTTGATTGCTTTTATCATCCAACCAATCAAGATCCAGGGGTGTAGCCTAGTGGTGTGAGGTGCTGTGGAGCAGGTGGAGGAGGCCACCGATGGCTTCGGGAGGTGCCTCCGCGGCGAGACTGGGGCCATGACCTCGAGCCATCCTCCGCCTTGGACCGCTCGCAGGGACCACTGACCCAAACAATGGTAATCCTTCTACATCCCTTGAAGATTCCTCAAGAACGAATGTCTTATTTCTGATTGTCAATTTTTCCGCTTGTCCAGTCACGGCCTTCAGAATCTGGACTTCAAAGACAACAAGATGGGAGAGTACACGAGGCGTCCCCGGTGGACTTAGACCAGAGGGGCAACGACCTGGACTTCCGAGCGCTGGGGATGGGTGTGAAGCTGCACTCCATTGTCCACACCTGCCACACCGGCACCATCCTCGACTGTCCCCTACCTGTGCCATATGTCCAAGTACAAACTAAATCACTCTGGATAGAGTAGAGCAGGAGACACCAGTTTGCATTGATATATAGATGAAATCTCTGTTATGTTCTTTCGTTTCAAGAACCGGGTACTGGGAGAATCACTTCCGCCCCTCCGCAAAGCTGAAGCATCGGAGTGGTGGCCTTGCCATCTTCTCCACCAGTGGCTTCAGAGATGACTAGAAGTCCACCGCCAGCAGCTTACGCGTCTCAATCTCTCTTTTACAAAAAAAAAAAAAAAAATCCCCTCTGGTTAATGTTCTCTTAAGATTGCCCATATCCTGCCCCGTTCCTTATTTGATTTGGAAAAACTGGATCCTCAGCACCGAAAGATCACGATTTTAGAAATTTACCATTCAACTTTTGAAGTTCATTTTAATACCAGTGAAAGTTTTCCTGTTTACAAATACACCACTCTATAACGGTTTATATCCATCCGCAATTTCCAGAAAACATAGCCACATACCTAAATGGATCGAGCTGCCCTTTTAGAGTCACATATCTACTGATTGTGTGGCCATCCAATAGTTGATCTCTTAATTCAGATTATAAAGTTCACCATTTTGATAGTGCCCAAACTGGATGTTGCAGCTTCAGGGTAATGTTGGATGCTCCTCCGTGTCCAAGCTTACTAATCACATGGTATTATTCATTCCATTACACTATTACAGTGGTTTGTTCCTATGAGGCATATTTTTAATGTTTATTGTGGTTTCCAATGTTGTGTTCATAAAGGGGATTCAGTTCTGTAAGACTGTCATTTTTTGCTGAAATTTTAGACTAACCCTAAAGGCATAAAGAAGTTAGCCGTACCTGAGAAACTTTTACTGTGAGCCATTCTTTTACTGAGACTTGTTAGTTGAGAGGCTTGAACTTAATATCTAATGGACAAACAAATAATGCATACTTGAAACTTACATCCTGACACTTTGTTTTGCCATTCACTTAATTTATGTCGATTCACTAGTTTATGAGGTTACACATGTTGCTTCCTTCAAACATATGACTAGTGCTTCAGATACTTAAATTTCAAAGAACAATGAAAGTAAATGATTTGAATTGAACTAAGGACATGATGTTTTAACTCTTGCCATATGGCTTATCAGTTCAGAGTCTCCTATGCTCTCACCAGTAGTAACATTAATACTTTTTGAAAACTTGATCATAAACACGATATTTCACTTATGCTGAAAACTGAAATATGATTATAGTCGATGTGGAATACAACAAGCTTATACGATTATTGCTACGACATGCTCTCTAAATCCAGGAATACATACATGTATATACTTCAGTGCATCACAACTCATCACACATGAAGAAATTGAAAATTGGAAGTTTGATGATTTCTTTGGTTGGGACCCAAATAGGATGTGATCCTAACAGATTTAACTATGATGTTCATAATATTTCATCTGAGAACACGTTTCTGTATAAGGTATAACAAGCAGAAGAATGGATGAACAAGGTTTTTTTTTTTATTGGGCCTGCTCGAATCAGCCTTCGACGGCTGTGGCTGACTGCAGCTGCGCTTGTGGGGAACTAGTTGAGAGTGCTCGCTACAGGACAATCAACCAGCAACAGCCGGATACGGCTGATTCAAACACGCCCATTGTATTTAGTTGTCTGATATGTTAGTATGTTTATTTATTCCAGTTCTGATATAAACTAATTGCTGAAGATGCAAACGAAAATACTGCAATGGTGCTCTACTCAACTACACATCACCCACTATTAATTGCTTGCATGAATTGCTGTGCCACAAAGCTGACCCTCACAGCTTGGTCTGGAGTGAGGTCGTGCAGTTGGTAAGAGGGCAATCTTTTTCTCTTAATATAAAGAAGCGCCGGCGTATTCAAGAAAAAAAAAAAGACAAACCAAAAGTCTTGTTGTGTGTGTCTCAACTTTCGTCTAAGTTGAGATGGTGGTGATGTGATTGCCACTTTTCCCCTCTTAATACAATGATGCGCAGCTCTCCTGTGTTTTTTTCTAAAAAAAAAAAGTCGCAATAATCATGATCAAACAGCTCATTGCTTTATATAGCCACATAGGAATATATGATATCAGAAATTAAACTAAAAGTTTAACATCACTTGAAGCATAGTTTAAGATTTTCAGGTATATATCTTTGCTTTCTATAACTTGGAATTCAGCATCCAACCATTTTCAGTATGAGCTAAAGGAAACCAGAAACAGAATTTCACATCAACTTCCTTTACATTAGTCCCTTATAAATGAATGTGTTAGTCATAGAAATTACAACTTGCAGGTTGGAAAAAGAATGGAAATAATATGCAGACTCTCATTGAAAAGCAAATCAAAAGAACAGAATTGAACAAGCTCCAGGATAAAGATCAAGTCAATCGTTTTGTGCTGCGGTGAATCTTGGATAAAAACATCATAACCTGCAAATTGAATTGTACTAAATGTGTGCACTGGTTTCTTTAGGGGTGATGGCCAAGCTGTTCAAGGTTGTTCACGAATCAAATGGGTGGAACCCCATGGCTTTCACATGCCTCTTCATCCCTAGGCCCAGCTGCCGAAACAAGGTATAAACAACGAATATTCTGCCAAAATGACCCTTGTTACAGAGTGATTCAACAAAGTCAGGTACAACACGCAACAGCTTTGACAATGTGACATTTGGCATTGAAGCTAGCTAAACAGTTTCTAGTGGCACTACTTCACTTGTGTTTGCAAGTGTGGGGCTGGGGTTTGGCCGTTTGGGATTTTTTTTGTTTTTTTTTTGTTTTCTTTTTTGTTTCTGTTAAGAATCCTTATGTTACTCAGGCAGAACGGCATAGCAAGACATAATCTTGCTTTTTCTGTTAGCAAAGAACGCACTCAAATAATAATAGCCACCCTTTAGTTTGTGTGCCTTTTGGCTTTTTGTATAAGAATTTGACAATAACGCCTTTTCTCCCTAATTCAGGAGGTAGAAATCACAACCCTTTCGATCGTCAAGCAGCTTGTGAAAGAAAAGGTGCTGTGTACCAACCTCTCTCTTTTGCAAATCTTTATGATGACTCTGCAATTATCTGAACTCTTGTCCCATTCTAACACAGGTGACCCCGACAACATTGATATCATGAAGGCCATACTCCCAGCCACCACTTTTACACACCCTGAGGTTCTGCCATTGCTAGGTTTCGAAACGGTGCTGGTCTCTTATTTCAATGATCCAATATTGATATGGGGTTATCTGCATGTTACTGCCATGACTATTGAGTTGTTCTAACAATGATAGACGCTGGTAGGGGTTTGTTGCCTCTGATAGCCTCATTCAGAGCCCAGTCGTTTGTCTGTTTTCAGTAGCGTGAACCTATTGAACCAGAATAGATATTTTTATGAATCTGATTGCTGTCTTTTGATAGTTAGTTCATTTGCTGATGTTCCTGGATTTGTGATACAGGAACCAAGCAGTATGGAGAAAATTATGAAAATTGACGAGCACAGCGGTTGTGCCATGAGTGGGCTTATCGCTGATGCTAGAAGACTGGTGGAACATGCTCGTATTGAGACTCGTACTTTGTTGGTTTATGGGCATATGTGTTCCTTTAACTGTTAATCCAAATGACGGGTAGTAGTACTAGCTAGCTTAATTAGCTTATACTCAGAAACAGGCTTCTGAGTTCATACTAATCTCGCTGACACTGAATAAGATACTGCATATCGCCTCCCCCATCACTTTTTTTCAGCATGTGACTTCATACATATATAGGAAAACTCAAATGTCGACTGAAGGCCTACAACAACATAGAGGGTGTTTGGATTGAGGGGCAAAGTTTTAGCTCGTGTCCAGATATTCAGATGCTAATTAGAAAGATTAATTATTAACTATTTGTAAAACTAATTATATAGAAGTATGGGCATATGTGTTCCTTTAACTGTTAATCCAAATGACGGGTAGTAGTACTAGCTAGCTTAATTAGCTTATACTCAGAAACAGGCTTCTGAGTTCATACTAATCTCGCTGACGCTGAATAAGATACTGCATATCGCCTCCCCCATCACTTTTTTTCAGCATGTGACTTCATACATACATAGGAAAACTCAAATGTCGACTGAAGGCCTACAACAACATAGAGGGTGTTTGGATTGAGGGGCAAAGTTTTAGCTCGTGTCCAGATATTCAGATGCTAATTAGAAAGATTAATTATTAACTATTTGTAAAACTAATTATATAGAAGTATGGTAATCAACAAGACGAATTTTTTAAGTCTAATTAATTTATGATTATCACATAATTACTGTAGCACAATATTCTCAAATCATAGATTACTTAGGCTTAAAAAATTTGTCTCGTTCATTAGTCTCATTCTATTAAATTAGTTTTGTAAATAGTCAATATTTAATATTTTAAATTAATTTTTAAATATTTAATATGACGGGGGCAAAAATTTGCCCTGAAACCCCGGAACCAAACACCCCCATAGTTGTACTATACAGTATGTGCCTTAGGTCTAGAGCCTGAAGAAAGCACAAATGACTGACACTCTAACCGTAGTATTATTATACTCTAGAAGGTTGCTGACAGTAATACATGTTATCTAAAACTGTGTCAGTGGCTATAATAACAGATGGAGAAAGTAAAAAAAACATACAGTTTCGGGCTGTTTGCAGGATCATAACAGAGTTACTAACGATTTAGCTATTGCATAATAAACGTTTCTCTGGAGTCACAAATCCACACAACTCAGCAGCATGACTGGGTGCGCAAATCATGTCAATAAACAATAGACTTTTCCTTGCGAAAGTATACGTGCGGTTCTGGCCGCGGTATACTTTGCCTGAGGAATCAACTATGCCGATCTTAGATTCGCAGATTGCAACCACAACCTCTTCGAGTTGCCCGAGAGGGAGATTAAGCTGTTCTTCATCAGCCGGAGAATGTACGACACTCCCGCCAAGGGTATCTTCTCTCTGGTGTTGGACTCGTGCAGTTGCAAGCTGCGCGCCACAAATCATCGCACCTTAAGTGTGTTTGTTCCGATCGTGGTACAGGTCAGTCAGGCCGGCACTACTTGTTGCAACCAACATCAACGCTCAACGGTGGCATATTGGCGTGCTTGATTGATAAATCAAGAAATCAAGACGCTCTTCACTAACCTGAACTGGACCCACTGGATTGCAGTTATAGTGCCAGCACGATTGATACTTACCGAGTATAAATCTGATCCATCTTCAGTGTACACTTTCGAAAAGAAAAAAAAGGAAATTCTAACCAACTGGAACATCTCCGTTAATCCCTTACGACTGGTAAAAAGTTTAAGACTACCTTCTTACTGAGAAAGAGTTTATACATGTTTAGTTGAGCATCGACTGACGTGCAGACAAAACCAGATACCGCACACTCAGTAAAAACAAGTAGAAACTTTCCATCGCTACAGAACCTTTAACAATCCTTCCAGTTTCATAAGGACACAAAATGATCGTCACAGTGCACTACAGCTAATGCTACTCCCTCCCGTTGTATTAGTTGTTGATTGGCTTATTGTAAGTACAATTTGAACTACCAAACATCATTAATTCAAGACCAGAGGGGTTAGATATAACGTCAACAATTTCAATTCCGAAGACGTAGGTCACATTAAAATAATGTAGCATGCACCAATTGACCAAATTACACCATCAGTCAGCATAACTAAACTTAACGTGTACCATCAGCCATCAGAAATTAATCCTTCTGCACCCACGAAAAGTTACTCTGGTACCACAGAAGCATGGCCTTTATGATCAAATCACTACAAGCAACAATATTTTACGCGTTCAATAAAACTGTTGAACACCAAAGCACATTCCTCACTGAACAATACATTCTCCCTTACAGTGGGAATAGCAAAATCATGGGTGAACTTCTTTTCCCAGGAGCAAATAAACTAGACTTTGTACAGAAAAAAGAGTCTACCAATTCATACTTTCTTTTGAGTAAGTCTACCAATTCATCCATTATCACTATAGTTTTCTGCCGCAACATTTGTACTACGGTCAAACCATAGAAGATAAAACTGGTTATAGCAGTTAAGATGCCTAGTTTCAGTATGTTTGCAAGGATTCTACCGAAGAGGAGTATTACATAAAGACATGGTTCATCTGATATCTCAAATACAAATAACCACATAATCACACAGGAAACATTTGGTTTACACCAATCAAAACATCAACAGTTTCAAATTCATCAGAAGTATGTCACATTAAGATAATGTATTCAACAGATTAACATACGCCATCAGTCATCATAACTTAACTAATAACTAACACTAACAGCCATCATAAATTAATCCTTGCAAAAAAAATAAATTAATCCTTCAAGCAACAGGACATACTTATAACTTATTGCTGCAAATGTACTGGTAGCATAGGACGTATAACTTACTGCTGCAAAGTGCAAACATACTGGTAGCATAGAGAAACGACATACAGATAATAGATTTGAACTGGTTAATTAACTAAGTTGGAAGTGGCAGCAACTTTGCCTCGCCGAATTCTACACGTCACTCCAGAGATTGCCCATTTCTTCCTTAAAGGCTTTGCAATAGGCGGCCCTCTGGGCAAGGTAGGTGTCATCGACCAGCACACGGCCCTTCTCCTTGAGCTGGGTGCGCACCCACTCCTGGAACTTCTCCAGCCGGTCGCCGGTGGCCTTGTACTGCTCCGCCAGGTCGCGCATGATCTGCCTTTGCTCCTCCAGGAAATCTGGCCTGTCGGGGTCATTGATCATCCGGTTGTAGAACTCGTCCGGATCCTCCTCGAGAACATGCCTCTTCTGGGACAGGATCCATTCGACGTAGTGCTTCGGCAGCTCGATCAACTGCCCAGGAACCCACTCCTCAGCGTCGATGCCCCCCCAATTGCCATTGTCACTGCCACTTTCTCTCTCATCGGGGTCCCTCCGGCCGCCGTTGCCAGTGCCACCTTCTCGCCCATCGAGGTGCCTCCCGCTGCCGTTGCCATCGAAGTGCCTCCCGCCGCCGCCGCTTCCGCAGCCGGAGGATCAGCGGCAGCATTCTTTCCCTTGGACGAGACGGGCCCCACCTTCTTCTTGGTGCAACCCTCCATAGCAACCTTGCCGCTCTTCTTTGGATCAGAATCAATCGACCCCTTGTTCAAGCTGTCGGTGATGCACTTCATCGGATCCTCCATGCCAGATATGGTACGGACCGCTTCCTTCTCGACCTTGTTGCAGCACCGCTGCATCTGATCCGCTTCCTCGCGCCGCAGAGAGAATTTGGGGATGTATATGGATGGCTAACCCTAGCTTTCGACGATGGATTGATGAATACAGCAGGAGGTGGCGGGGCGTGTCGCATAAATAGGTGGAGGCGAGACCTTGGATGGATCCGTTTCGATATCAGGCCCAGAACGGAATCGGACCACATTTCCGAGTCGCCTTTGGCAAATCGGTCTCCAAACAAGCAGGGCTAGGCCAAACCTTCTCTTTGAGATCCGGCCTACCTGGTGAGTTTTTATGTCTTAAATTTCTAATCCATTAAATTTTGAGATTTATGGCTACCATTAGATCTATAGTGTCCGTGCGTTGCAACAAGATAAGAAAAGTGAATTAGATAAAATCCATACATCTATAACTCTAGTATAACTCTAGTGGATCTGCTATTCTAGCAAGTTGGAGAGGGACTGCTCCGAGTCGGGGAGTCCATACAACGTGACTCAGTTGTTCATAATAGTTACCTATTACAATTAGAATGTAGAATCTTTTTTATTACTGATTTGTATAGATCTAAATTTGTATTTGTCTTGAATCGTCGGTCTACTTGTGACAAGTAAAAGGCATAATATCCTTTTTTAACATTTAGGATTTTGATGTGGACTCTTTATTTTTTTCTCAGACTTGATTGATACGTTTAGATATGAACTATTTCTATAATTAGATAGCACAATTTTTATACCATTTTATTCTTATTATACTAAAAATTGAGTGCAATACGATTTTGTCTTTATTACGTAGAGTTCAAAAGATTTTTGTCTTTATTATACATGTAGAGTATCGATGACTTTGTAACTCAGAGTCCAAACTCATCGGTGCATATCACGACCTCAATAAAATTAATAAGTAGTATATAAATATTAAATTTCATAAAGTTCGTCTCAGTGACTTCATGAGTGAGTCCATGTCTCGGTGAACATCACGGTCTCAGCAAAATACTCCCTCCGTCCTATAAACACCCGCGTAGTTGATCAAGACATAAAGACCAAGGAGGAAGTTGAATCCATTTAATTTACATAGATAACACCATAGATAACACCACATATTCATTACTTGGTTGTGGTCCTCTCCGTTAGCGTGTTTATAGAGACTGATTTAGTGGTCGTGACTCTTCCAATGCATGTCTGTACGAAAGTATTCTCCTTTCCCATGCAATTTAACTCTCATTTTAAATGTTGTTGTCTTAATTACACCTAGATAACAGTAAACGATGCAGGTAAAATTGGGAATCATTTTTTCCCCAACGTGCGGGTGTTTATGGAACGAAGGAGTATTAAGTAGTATAGAGATTTTCTACACTATCCTATTCTTGTTATGTTAAAGATAGAGTCTGGTATATTTTTCTCTTTATTATGTTAGAGTCCGACATAATTTTGTTTTTATTATATTAGAGTCTGATAGAATTTTGTCATTAGAGTCTGATAGAATTTTGTCTTTATTATGTTAGAGTCGGATAGATTTTTATTTTTATTATGTCAATAATTTTCATGTGTTGTAACACCAGAATTTTAACCCCATCTCATTAAAAAGTTACACCATCATTACACAAAAGAAAGTCGGGCCTGGCCCAGGTCTAACTCCGATTCCTACATGGGCAATAGTACTGAAACCGATCCGTCGAAACAATAGTCTTGCCTCTACGGCTCCGAGCATCTCCAATGAAGAGCATAAAATACTTATTAAATTAAATTATAAGAGATTTGAGTAAAAAATCATCTTCAATAGATATCTCAAAACTACTCCTATTTTTTAACTTCTTGTAAATTCTTCCTATTTTTATCTACAAATAAGAAAAAAATAGACAATGCCAATTACATCGTTCGCTGACCGGACTCTTTTTTTAAACCATCGATTATGACTAGAATTGAAGAGAGGACGGACTCTTTTTTTATACCACCGACTAGGACTAGGAGAGAAGATATCGGATATCAAACTTAGACAATTTAAAATTTAAAAACTGTTGACATGGTACAATATTAAAATTTAAGGATCTATTTTTACACACTCTGTTAGAGGAGGGGATAAAATTTAAGTCTAAATTTTTTTTTGTTACTCCTAAATTAATGTTTTTGGACTCATATTTAAGAGCATCTTAAATGTGCCTTATTATATAAGTCTCACAAAACGATTATAACTACTTCCACCACGTTGTCCTGTTACTACTTCCTTGGCCACAAACATATTATAACTACTTCCTCCTATATTCATGGAGCTTATTATATAAGTCTCACAAAGAAATGTGCCTTGCTACAAAACGGTTGCAAGTTGTAACTTGCCTCCACCACGTTGTCCTGTTATTCAAAAAAAAATTGTTTGTTAACGCTTCATATTGATCAAATGCGGAGTTTTGTGGCCAGGGGATTGGCGCACAAGCATTGGTCAAAATTAGCACGTACTCATCATATCTTTTTTCTGGATTCTGTCGTATTGAGTACGTACTGTGTCTTGTTTATAATTTGTCTAATCTTATCAGTCCCTGGTCTTGTAAACATTTTGGCCCTGGAAGTAGTGCTTGTCAGCCTACCTGGAATGTGTTTTTTTTACTATCTGCCAAAGTTACTGTCTACGGGCACCCGGAGGAAGGTTTTCAAACTCTTATTTTTTTTCGTAATTTGTGAATTTGCGAATGTTCACGTGTCATACTCATACATCAGTTTAGCCCAATCTTATTAAATATTGGTGGTATGATTTATTGGTCTTCACAAAAAATGTTGCTCTCATAGTGTGAATAACACTACCGCTTATGTATCAGATATAAAGGCTCAAGCTTGTCAGTTGTGCCATATGTTATTATTTTTATAGTGCCCACTTTTTGAGCGTTATCATTCGTACTAGAAAGGACTAGTGCTTACTGTGTTTGGTATGTCGCACAAATTGCTAGGGAATTGCGTTCCATTCCCGTGCTGTCTGCATGTGTGTCAGGATCATCTTCCTTTGTTTGGACCTGAGGGGACTTGAGCGGCGCTATTTGGATACTTGAAGTTTTAGAGAAATATCACAGTTCTCCTTTTTTGCATTAAAAAAAAAGGACTTGATATTTTTTTTAAAAAAATATATCAGTACGCCGTATTCGATGAGGTATGCGGGCGGCGCGAGAGCGCATCAAACATAAAAGACAGCACAGCTCATGCCTCATGGTGCTTCGCGGGTACTTGGATTGGTGGTGTCCCGTGTCCGCCCTCACGGCGTGATGTGATGTAGGAGTACTGAGGTGGACCCGTCAAGCTTCATGGCGAACGCATCGGTCGCACAGGGATGCAATGCAAGGCCGGCGGATGATCCACGTGCGGCGAGGTGCGGTCGTAGACGGACGGCTCGTCCCAGGCCGCAATTCGGCTGGTTGAACGGCCAGGGAACAATGGTCACGCCCCAAGTTGCCATTTTACTCAAGAATAGACTTGTGTTTGGAGCACTACTGTCTGTTTTCATTCTTCCGACCATAAAAGCTTATGCTACGCAACTGTTTTTTTATCATCTTACTGGTGTTTTCTTTTATCATCTGTAGCGGCACCTCCATTTGCTGTTCTGCTACGTTTTACGTACTGAATATTTAGCGCAAAATGACACTGCATGCCCACAACACTGCATGACCAAACCCAAGCAGAGGGCCAATCTCTCTCTCATACTAGCTGATGCATGCCGTGGCTCGAAACTTGACACCAGCATTCAGAAGCCACTCACAAAACAATGACCAACGAAATGCTAGGTTCACGGTGCAGCGAAGTTACAAGCTAGGCAGGCTAGAGATGAAACACCCATCAAAGAAGATAAAGAGATAAAGAGATAAAGACAGGGAAGACAGACGATGAAAGGAAAATAATAATAATAATCAACAATACTCAAGACAAATACACTCTCATAACAACAATACCACCTGAGAGTAAACATAAAACTAATATTTGAGGGCAGGCATATTTGAGGGCAGGCACGCATGATCACATGGGTCTTGGACCTAAAATACGTAAAGACTACAGATATCCATTACTATCTTATTTATAATGACCACAAATGAATCTATGTGACTATGTGTAAGTCTGGAGTAGTAGTATGAGCATGAGTAAGTAGTAGGAGCCAGGAGCAGCAGCGCTGTTAGTTTTCGCAAAGCGATCACCCACACGAAAACAGTACGAGCAATAATAAGGGTCGATTCGATAGCACAAGACCCACCGCCAGTATTTGTTTCAAACTCTGAAAGAATTGTCGACGTACTACAACTTTTTTTTCTTTTTTTTTTTGGCTTCTTTTTCAAAGCCTCCGTGGCAACGCATTGAGCTCGTTTTGTACTACGGTGCATCTGAAAATTTGGAAGATGGTTATTTGAAGAAGACACGGGCTGGCTGCTTCCTGCTCTGTTTTCAGTTTTCACGCTTCGAAACTCTGCTTCCTTCATTCGGTTGGACCCAACCGACAGATGGGGCCCGGGTATCAACTTGTGCGGCCCACAAGTCAGTGAAGCCTTTACGACTTGAATTTGTGCCATATGTTGTCTTGTGTTCCCTCGTCAGTTGCTGCAAATGTACTGCTGACGCCATTCTTTGTTTTTCACACTTTATTTTTCTGCTCGGTAGCTCCTTAAACAATTTTGGGCCAAAACCCATAGTTAAAAGAAGAATGAAAATGGCTTGATTTCATTTAGCCTTTAATATTCGTTTGTGCAGTAAATTGTACGGTTCAAGGAGAATCATGCGGGTCATTTTTTGCATAGAACGTAGTAAAATCAAACCAGAATTTCTCCAGACTTATCAGGGCTAAAGTTTATCGATCGGATAATGTGAGTTGAACTTTTTGTGCTATATAATGTAAGTTCTAAATGTCCTGACTCCTGAGGCGGTCCAAAATGTGACAAATGTTGTACGATTCAACCATGAAAAAATGGAAGCGCCGGCGTTCCGTGGCCAGGAACACATCAGGGTGGTCAGCAGCTCAAGCATAGCACCTCTCCTTCAGGTAAAGGGAGGGAGGAGGAGTCAGGCATATCTTCCCCGGTGCAGGGAAAATTATGATGATCGGTTGCAATGGCTTTTTCATGCTACGGTAAGGAATAAAGATTAGTTCCCTCTCCCTGAATGCTGAAGTTGCTGTTTTGCCCGACTCTTTAGTTTTTTGTAACAAGAGGAAACAATGAACACTGGAACAGAGCCAGGTGGTTCATCTGCTTCGGCAGGTCCTTTTCTCAGAGACACTGAAGTCTGAAAAGATATGTTTTTCTCTGTTCTTCGTAAGAGTTAGTAAGACTGAAACATGGTGACTACTGACGACTGATCAAAGTAGCGTGCCTAGTGATAAAAAGAACAGTAGACTGCTTCCAGTAGCTAAATTAATCACCAAGAGATTCAGGCGAGACACAAGCGCGCGTCCTGTCATGGAGGAAGCGACAGACGAATCCCGAACGGGATCGAGAAATTGATCCTCCTCGAATTGTACTTTCCGGTCCTTTTCGGATAGAGCTAGCAGCAGCAACATCCGCCGCCGTGGCCCTTCGTTTCTTGTGCCAGATAGGGTCCGGCGGAGCCGGAGCTGCAGGGGCAAACGGAACGACGCAGGCGCCGTCGCCGTCGACCAGGGAGGGAGGGGGTTTACTGCATAAATAATATTCAGATCACAATCCAAGTATATGCAAATAGCCCCCTACTTTTGGATCGCGATTAATAGTCGCGATACAAATGAGCGTGGTTTTTTGCAAAGCTTCCGAACAGATGGCTTAGCGTCCGGCGAGGCCAAGCCGCACGCCGGCGCCGGTCCCGCCGCCGCACAGCTGTCAGTCCACGTGCACGCGCCCTTGATCGGCCGGAGCTTCTGCCGTAGCGGTACTCCCACCGCATCGCGAGGACGGTGGCTGGAGATAGCGACGGAACGGCGGCATTGCTGGGCCGAGCGGGCACGGCGGCGACGCGAGAGGACATGGAGACGCCCACCGTGCCGAACTAGCTTGTGGCACGGCGCCCTCCTATGCTTCGCGACGCATTGGTCGGTGCCCGCCCCGCACGCCGCGGGGGAGAGAAGTCAGAGACGGCCAGAGACCGTCGTTACATCGCGAGCAGAGCAGCTTGTAATGCGCGCGCTGCCGCCGCGGACCATGCAGCATGACAGTGGCACGGCCGACGTGTCCGCGGAAGTGGAAGAGGCCGGCGTTCGGACGGTTCTGTTGGGACGGAGGTGACAGCAATGGAAGGAGAGGGCACGACGCCGAACCATTTGGAAGAAGCCGGCGTGCAGTGCAGGGCGTTCGAACAGTCTATTGTTGGTCATGCGTGATCTACCTAAAAAACAAAGCGGGTTTTTATCTAGCTCCTACTCGAGGATCCATTTCGTCTATCTGTAATGGTTTATCGTTAAGAATCACGCTGGCTCAGCAGGCCCTGTTCCGAATGCTGTGTTTTCCAGTGGCATGAGATGAGAGACTCCTCTGTTTCGATGTCTACAAAACACAGAGCAGCAGCTCTCCCTCCTCCTGTGTTGCCTGACGCCTTATCTAATCTTATGGAATTCTTCGAGCTGCTCTAATGGGATATGGAATATATTATGAAACGACATACGATTCCCAAACCTGGTCGTCAGTCCAACAACGGACGAAGCAAAGCAGTTTCTGTTTTTTTCATTGTACTCTCCTCATCATCTCATCGCACCCAACGACCCATTGGTTCTGTTAACATTTTAGTTGCTGCACTAAAATGTGGCTCTTCAAGTGCAGCGCTGCCGAGCATTGTTCAGAGCGACGTGTCCACGATAATTTTAGTTTGAGCTGTATTCTACTTGTGAGCCGTACCCGTTGGATTGGATCACTCATAACATTCGTTAAACGATGCACAGTCAGCCTCATGAGTCACCTACTAATAGGCTCTGTTAATGTTTGAGCACACAAAAAAAACTCATTCACACATATGCATCAAACAAGAAAAAGCCATAACGATGGCCAGATCAATGCTGGATGATAACCCTCCTCACCGATGGGCATTATGACTAGGTAGGAGTAGTATATATATACTAAGGCCTAGCTATTAGCTTAGTTGCCAAATGAATAAACTAGTAAAAACGATGACGCATGGCAGCAACTCAAATATAATAAAAAGTAGTGATCCCTACTCACATTCAGCCATTCAGGCAAGTCAAGCATTCTATAATGTAGACCCAAATAAATCGACGAACACACAACAAAACACATATAAATACATAGGCATGAAAAAAAAGGTTGCCATACTCATATTTAGGCACCTATCATGAGCCATTATGTGCTGTAGAAAGAACCCCAAACACCCATTCTTATGAACATAATGCAAATCCACAG
>LFJQ01000200.1:0-47035 GCA_001182835.1 Oropetium thomaeum | reverse complement strand
AGACCCTCCGGGAATACGTCCGGCGCTTCTCTCGACAATGCAACAAGCTTCTAGACGTAAGCGTTCCTGTCTGGGACCACATGTCGCACCCTCGTCCACAAACTGGAGCGCAAGAGTCCACGAACGGCCAAGGAGCTACTGGATATCGCGACCAGTCACGCTTCCGACGAGGAAGCAGTGGGAGCTATCTTGAACCGCCCTCAGGAGACCAAGGACAAGCGAGACGACGACGCCAGCGAAGGCCCCTCTAACCGTCCCACAAGAAGAAGAAGAGCCGACAGCTCTCGTCTGGGGAACGGATGATTGCGGCCATCGACCGCAAAGGGTGCTAAGGCGCCGGCAGCGGACACGCCGGACCACTTCGAGAAAAGGTGGAATGGGCCGTGTCCCAACCACGAGTACCCTATAAAGCACTCTACAAGGACTGCTCGCTCATGAAGCGGTTCATGACTCTGGAGGACAAGAAAGGCGAGCTGAAAGGTAAGCCTCGACAGGCCCTCAGAGGCGCCGACAACGGCGACGACTCGGCAGCGGCAACGATGGTTTCCCGGAAAACCGACGGTTGCCTCATGATCTGCGCTGGGTCAGAGGCACATGGGGCCAAGCGTCGCGAAGCTGGAACGCCGCGAGGTGTTCGCGGCTGTACCCGCGACGCCGACCTCTTCCTCCGATGGTCGGAGACCGATCACGTTTGATCGGTCCGACCATCCTAGCCACGTCCCACTACCGGATCGATACCCTCTGGTAGTCGACCCATCATCGGTAAGAAGCGCCTCACCAAGGTGCTCATGGATGGAGACAGCGGCCTCAATATCCTTTACGAGGAGACGCTCGATACTATGGGCATCGATTGGTCGCATCCAACCCACCGGAGTGCCCTTCCACGGAGTCGTTCCCGAGAAAGGCGGTCCCCCTCAGGCAAATCGATTTACCCGTCACCTTCAGGACTCCGGCAAACTTCTGGATGGAAACCCTCACATTCGAAGTGGTCGACTTCCATGGGTCCTATCACGCCATCTTGGGACGACCATGCTATGCAAAGTTCATGGCCGTTCCCAACTACACCTATCTGAAGCTCAAGATGTCAGGGCCAAAAGGGCTGATCACTGTCGGCTCCTCCTTCCAGCGCACCTACTAGTGTGAGACGGAGAGCGGCGAACTCGCCTCCGTGACCATCGCGTCCACGGAAGAGCTTGCTGCTATCCGACAGCAAGTTATCGAAGACGCACCCGACTCTAACCGTAGCACAAGGTCCTTTGAGCCTGCTAAGGGCATCAAGGAGATCCAGCTCGACCCCGACAATGCCAAGGAGAAGATCGGGACCTCCCTCTCCCCCAAATAGGAAAGCGCGCTCGTCGACTTCCTCCGCGCGAACATCGACATCTTCGTGTGGAAACCCTCGGACATGCCCGGCATCCCGAGGGAAGTCGCCGAGCACTCCTTGCACATCAAGCCGGGTCCCGACCGGTGAAGCAACGACTGCGCCTCTTTGATGAAGAAAAGCACAGGGCAATTGGGGAGGAGATCGCCAAGCTACTGGCGGCCGGCTTCATCAAGGAGGTGTATCACCCCGAGTGGTTAGCCAATCCTGTTCTTGTACCCAAAAAGAATAAGAAATAAAAATGTGTGTTGTAGTCTAAACAAAGCGTGCCCAAAGGATCCATTTTCTTTGCCGTGTATAGACCAGATCGTCGACTCGACCTCGGAGTGCAAAACCCTCTGCTTTCTTGATGCGTATTCCAGTTACCATCAAATCCCTATGAAGGAGTCCGACCAACCCGCGACGTCCTTTATCACGCCGTTCGGCTCATACTGCTACGTCATGATGCCGTTCGGACTGAAGAATGCAGGCGCGACATAGCGCTGCATGATCAGGTGCTTCGACGAGCTCATCGGAGACATCGTCGAAGCATACATGGACGACATCGTCGTCAAATCCAAAAAGGTTGACCAACTCGTGCCCGACCTGGAACGCACCTTCACCAAACTCCGAGCAAACGACATCAAGCTCAACCCCAAAAAATGCGTTTTCGGGGTCCCGAGGGGGATGCTGCTCGGATTCGTCGTCTCCGAGCATGGCATCGAAGCCAACACGGAGAAGATCGTGGCCGTCAATCGGATGGGCCCGATCCAAAACTTGAAGGGAGTGCAACGTGTGACCGGATGCTTGGCGGCGTTGAGCCGTTTCATCTCGCGCCTCGGAGAACGCATACACCCCCTTTACCAGCTCCTGAAGAAATTCAAGCAATTTCAATGGACGCCAGAGGCACAAGACGCCCTCGACAAGATAAAGGTTGTCTTGACGAAGCCTCCGATCCTGGTGCCTCAGACCCCTAAAGAGCCGCTCCTCCTCTACATTGCCGCAACAACCCAGGTCGTTAGCGTCGCTTTGGTTGTAGAACGGACGGAGGAAGGTCACGCCCTCAAAGTCCAGCGCCCGGTCTACTACGTGAGCGAGGTCTTGTCCGACACGAAGACCCGATATTTTCAGATACTGAAGATCCTTTATGGCGTTATCATCGCCAAAAGGAAGCTCCGATACTACTTTGAGTCGCATCCAGTGACTGTGGTGAGCTCCTTCTCCCTACGCGAGGTTGTGGAAAACCGCGACGCAACGGGGAATGCCGCGAAGTGGGCACTCGAATTGATGGGCGAAGGGGTAACGTACGTCCCTTGAACGGCGATCAAGTCCCAGATCCTGGCCGACTTCGTGGCCGAATGGACCGAGGTACAGCTTCCCTCGGCCCCTGTCGACCAAGAATATTGGGTGGTGTACTTCAACGGCTCACGGATGGGCAAGGGAGCAGGGGTCGAGCTCGTCTTCATCTTCCCTTTGGGGGTGCGCATGAAGTACGCAATCCGCCTGCTATTCCTGCTTCCAACAACATGGCCGAATACGAGACGCTCATCAATGGGCTCAAGATCGTCGATGAATTGGGGATTCGACGGCTTGAAATTCGGGGCGATTCTTAGCTCGTCGTTGGCCAGATCATTAAGGAGTCCAGCTGCCACAACGATTTCATGGACGCATACTGCAAAGAAGTCCGTAAGCTGGAGCACAAGTTCCATGGTCTCGAACAAGCATGTCCCAAGGCAGCTGAATGAGAAGGCCGACACCTAGGCGAAGATGGCTGCCGGACGGGAGCAAGTCCCGCCTGGGGTCTTCGCCCACGACCAGAGCCAGCCGTCGGTCCGGCTCAAAGACCCACAAGGGGTCAGCACCAAGCCGCCTGCGGTAGGGGGGTCGGACCGACCTCAAAACCTCCCGACCCCAGCGTCATGGAGATCGACGAGGCGCCCACGCGAGGTACTGATCCCCAACAGATTGGAGGACGTCGTACCTCGATTACCTCCTTAGAGGAGAACTCCCAGCAGACAAGACGGAGGCTCGGCGCGTCACCCGACGCGCCAAATCCTTCATCGTTATCGATGGGGAACTCTACAAGAGGAGCCTTACCAAGATTCTGCAGCACTGCATCCTGATCGTCTGGGGAAAACAGTTGCTACAAGACATCCACGGTGGGGTCTGTGGTCACCACGCCGCACACAAGAACCTTGTCGGAAACGTGTTCCGACAAGGATTCTACTGGCCGATGGCCGTCAACGACGCCGCGTAGATCGTCCGCACCTGCGAAGGTTGCCTGTTCTACGCCTGGCAGACCCACCTGCCAGCGCAAGCACTGCAGACCATCCCTGTCACGTGGCCGGTCGTGGTCTGGGGACTAGACCTGGTCGGACCCCTCAAGAAAGCACCCGAGCGCTACACTACCAGTTGGTAGGGTCGACAAGTTCACCAAATGGGTCGAGGCCCGATCGGTAGCGAGGATCCAACCAGAGGAAGCAATCGAATTCTTCCTCAATCCACTGCTTTGGGATACCGAACTTCATCATCACGGACAATGGCACGCAGTTCACAGGGAAACGATTACTAAGTTCTGCGACGACTACCACATCCGGGTCGATTGGGCAGCCGTGGCGCACCCCCGCACGAACGGTATGATCCTCCAAGGGCTGAAACCTCGGATCTACAATTGACTAAAATAGTTCAGTGGTCGATGGGCAGCCAAACTCCCTGCAGTGCTCTGGAGCCTGCGGACGACCCCTAACCGGGCGACAGGGTTCACCCCCTTCTTCATGGTGTACGGCTCCGAGGCCGTCTTGCCAACGGACCTTGACTATGGCGCACCGAGGGTTAAGGCCTACGACGACAAAGGAAACCAGACATCCCTCGAGGATGCAATGGACCAGCTCGACGAAGCGCGAGACGTAGCGCTCTTCCGATCGGCAAAGTACCAGCAGGCACTACGTCGGTACCACAGCCGGAATGTATGAGAGAGAGCGTTCGATGTTGGCGACCTCGTCCTTCGCCGCGCTAGAACTAGCAAGGACCGGCACAAGCTATCGCCGCCATGGGAAGGCCCCTACATCGTCTCAAAGGTCCTCCGACCCGGCACCTACAACCTGCAGACCGCAGATGGACAAGAGATCGCCAACGTCTGGAACATCGAGCAGCTACGTCGTTTCTATCCCTGAACTCGTAGTTGATTCATTGTTCACACCCTCCAAAACAAGCGACGCCCGACCCCACTGCACGGGAGTCGGACCTCGCTCGGGGGCTACACCTTCAGGGTACGCGCACCGCACGTGCACCTCGACACCTATTTATTTTGCTGCTTATTTGCAAAATCGATGAAAAAAGGAATAGTGGAGGATAAGAAAAGCACGAGGTCAAACTAGTCGAACTGCGAAACCTTACGGCCCTCGAAGGCTACAGCTACGACGCTCACCGATAAGACCAAACACTCATCCTAACCGCGGCTTATCTCGCTAAGGCTTCGACCCTGACGTTTAAAAACTTAGAAAGGAAGGTCGTGGGCGGGATGACGCGTGAAGTCGAGCTGGTCGACTGCGAAAACACCTACGACCCCCGAAGGTTATGGTAGCATCGCTCACCAGCAAGACCGAACGACGACTCTGCCCATGGCTTACGATTTCTAAGTTTCGAAAACAAAGGAGAAAGGGGACGAATGCTTTCGTTAATTCGCAAAAGAAGTACTTTTGCGAACGCACATTAATAGTCAAAACACTTAACTGTGCTTTTGATTCACAAAAAGACCGGGCACTTGGCCTCGACCATCCTAAATACACACTAATTTAACTACTTCCAATTCTATTGGTGCGGGGGGGGGGGGGGGGGGTGGCTGTCCTCCCTCCTCTTCCTCCATCCTTGCAGCCAAGGCATGCGCCAGGGGGTCACCTCCTCTTCGATGGCGTCCAGCTCGACGTCAGAGTAGCCAGGGGCGAAGCCCTCACTCATCAGGTCCAGAGCGATGTTGGAGTAGTGGACCGGGTGACGGCAAAAGCCCGGTGCACACCCGACGCAGCGCGTTCGCCTCCGTCCACGCGACCGGGCAACAAGGCGGGGGACCTGGGGAGCGAGAGAGCTCGACCCTACTTCAGTGGTGACCTTGAGGTCGGAGACCGCCACGCTGACGGCGACCCTGAGCGTGTCATGCTCCTCGGCTTCTCTCTTGAAGTCGTCTTGGAGCCACGACAGCTCCCGCGTGCTCGCCTCCAACTTGTCGGAAAGCACTGCGAAAGATGGCACGACGGTTAATTCATGGCCGACCAAGGAAAAAGAAGAAAAGAACGAGGGCACAACTTAGCTGTCGCCCTGCCTGGAGCTTTTCGATCTCGGTGCGGTCGCGAGTCAGCTACCCGGCCATGGAGGCGGTCACCCCCTCGACATCCTCCCTGGCCTTAACCTCCTTCTCGAGGTCCGCCGTTGCCGCTTCCGCCCGTCTGGTCTGCTCCACCGCCAACACTGTGACGGCGTTGCAGACCTGACGTGCCTCCTCCGACTCCTCCCGCGTCCTGCGCACCTCCTCCAGTGCGGCGTGGAGCCAGTCCTCCGCCTCTAGAAGGTCCCACGCCATGGCATGCTCCCGGGCAAGAGCATCCGACGCCGCCCCACGGGCAGGGCGAGCTGCTCTTCAAGCTGCCCATGGGCAAGGTGGTCCCGCAGCAGGGCTGCGACGGAGTCCAGCGTGGACGTCACCGACAGGACCCCCCCAGGGCCCGTGCGTTCCCGAGCCCTGAGGCACCCTCTTCCGCTGGCCCTTCAGACAGCGGGGCCGTCGACGCCGCCGCCAGCCCGTCACCGACGCCGCCCTCCATCGGCACGTCAGCCGCCGCCGACTCCCTCCGTCAGAGGCCCAAAAATGGGCGACCCCGGTGCGGCCGTCGGAGCTGTCGCCACCTCCTCCGCCAGCCCTCCGGCGGGATGGCCGTCCCCTCCGCCTATGTCGGGGGGGCGACCAGGACGGCCTCCGGCCCCTCCGCCAACGCCGGCCCCAGCACCCCGTCCGCTCCTGGGGCAGCCCTGATGTCGGCCGAGACTCCGCCGTCGACGGGCGCAGGGGCTTCGACGTCCCGCCACCGGCCTTTGACGCGCCTATGGGCCTCCAGCGCGCTAGGGCCATCTTTGGCGCCGTCTGGAGCTCCGTCGCCTGCCCCCCGACCCTGCACAAAAACTACGGTAAGAGAGACTAAGGGAAGAAAGAGGGAATGAGCACGGCAGACTTACCCTCTGGCCATGGACCGACGATGCTTCGGGGTTCGCCCGCCTGCTCTCCTGCAGGGCGCTTCCCACCGACCCTTAAGGGCGTGGCCTCGCCCGGGCTAGGCTGTGCCACCTCCATGCGGCCTAGGGGCTCGGAGGTCGGCGGCCCCGACCCCGACGGGCCGGGGTGGGCAGAAGCCTGCACCTTGGCAACGCCGGCAGCCTCTCCTCTGGGGCCGACGGCACGACAGAGTCGGAGGGGGTGGAGCCCAGGACCGCCTCCGACCTCCGAGGCTCTGACCTCGGCTCCTGCACGCGCGGGTGCACTCCCTGTCCTCCTTGGCCGGGACGGGGGATTTCCACCACCTCCTCCTCTTCCTCATCGGACCCCTGGCGGCGCTGACCCCGTTGCAGCTGCGCCCGGAGCTTCTTCTCCTTCTTCGCCGTCAGGGCGTCCTTCTTCCTTTTCGCGCTTCAGCCGCAAGGCGATTCGCCGTCTTGATGGCCGGATCCTCGGGGATGGGGGCGGGAGAGGGTCTGATGAGAGGCCGCCTGCTGCAGTCCAGAAGAAGGGAGGAGAAAAACGGTCAGAATCAAAAGAAGAACCGAAAGGGAGAAAAATTGCGAAGGAAGACGCGACGACCTACCAGTGCAACGCTCCCCTCTGCGGTGCGTATTGGGGGATGCCCGTCGAGTGGGGCATCGGCGTCTTCAGGCGCGAGGGTGTCCCTCAGATGCTACCTCAACTCAGAATCGGAGAGGGGCTCGAGGGACATCACCGACCCGGAGAGATCCGAGCCGGGCCCCATCTGCCACATCCAGAGCGGACGTGCCATGAGTGGCAGCACCCGCCGGTGTGGTACGCCACGATCACGCTGGCGCCACGCACCCCCCGGCCTCCAGGAGCCGGACCGCGCCCAGGAGGTCGTCCAGCCGCTTCTTCTCCTTTGCCGCGGGCCTCCACTTCCACACTTTGGGCGTCGCGTCGAAGGTCTGCCCCATGAACTCCCGCAGGGGGATGGCGGTGTTGTTTCTCAGATAGAACCATTGCCCAAGCTAGCCCCTGTTGGAGGTCTTCAGTCGGAGCGGGGATGTAGGCGTCGGCGCGCTCCCCACGGAGATGGATGCTGGCACAACCCGACGGGAAAGTGAGCTCCCTCCTTCGTCGGGAGGGAGATCGCGAAGAAGTACCTCCACAGATCGAAGAGGGGGTCGATCCCCAGAAATACTTCGCACAACGCCACGAAGACGACGATGTGCTGGATCCCGTTAGGGTTGAGGTGTTGAAGCTCCAGGCCGTAGTGATGGAGCAGCCCCTGCATGAAACGGTGCGCGGGGACACCCAGGCCGCGCTCATGGAAATGAGCAAACGACACCAACATAGCCATCCGCCGGCGCCGGGAGCCGTCTCCCATCGGGGAGCATCCACTCCCTCGCCTCCGTCCGCGCGACGAGGAGGCCGGCGCTTCACTAGGCCGTCCAGGCGCGCCCCCCGCACATCGGATTTGGGAGCGAGGGAGCGCGAGAAGCTCAAGCAGGGAGGCAAAGCGGCGCGGGGAGACAAAAAGACGCGAGTGACAAGTGAAGGCGAACGGGCGTGCGAGGTGTGTATTTATATCCTCCTGCCCGCAGGGCGTCTTCCTCCCAATCGCTGCGAGCTGGGCCCACACGACCGCCTTGTTCAGCACGGGCGGGCGCACGTGCACTCATGCGGTACGAAGACCAACGCTGCCGCACGTCCCATCGCGGCAGACGCCTCTGCCACGAATAATACCGGTAGGTGGCGAGATGGGCTGACATATGCCCCGACGGTCCAAAGAGTTCTAAGGCTGGCCCAGCGAACTGGTTCGAACAACCGCTCGGGGCAAAAATAGAGCGAGGGGTGGAGAGAGATGGGCCGCTAGCGGACCAGTACCCCGGCGCTCGAGCGACAAGGATATCACGATCCACGTTCAAGTCTTGGTTCGAGCCAACCCATGGGTATTTCACCGCAGAAAGGCAGCGAGCCCTCGGAGCCTATCGAACGGCTTCCGGTACCAAAATGGGATGGCAATCGAGAAGATTGGAGTCGTCCACCAGCTGGTCCTCGAAGGCCTCCCCGAAGGGGCCCCGGGGCTCCACTTGAACTCACCCGCTATCAACTCGACGAGCGCCACGCTTCGGCCCTCGGGATAAAGCATGGTCTGCCTCAACCTCCTCGTCTGTCGAACAGACGCGTAGGATGGACGACACAAGACAAACTGTGTCCTCGGACGGACCCCAACAACAAGTGGAGGTCTCAAGGGATGGAATCGCGAAAAGAGATCCAGTACGGGATCGCAGAACACGTTGACTCGATGAGGCAGAAAGCAAGCCTACGCTCATAAACCTTCCTCTCCCGATTAGAGCGATGCTTGACCCCCCTTTTTCGCGCAGAGATCAGACCTCGCTCGGGGGCTACTGTCGAGGGCCAATACCAAAGGCAATTATTATTAACGGCCCACGACCTTAACAACACGAGGAAGGCAAAACAATCTCCGTCTCGCCCGACCCTGTGCCGCGCGAATACCCAACGGATCAGGCCCACGGGTAACCTCCGCCTCGCCCGTCCCTCCTGAATAGGGGTCGGACTTTCCCAGTTCATCAGATGCATCGACCTCCCCGCGTTGGGGTCGGGAGACCGCACGTGGTTCCGCCTCGCCCGACCCCAGGGTTGGACGAACAGCCTACCACACCGCGGGGTAGGCGGGATGGTGGCGGTTGGGCAATAAATGCCTGCACCCCCAGCCCGTAGATAGGAAAGGGTGATGATTACTCGAGCAAGTGGGCGGTAAATACACACGACATGCACCGCCAAAGGACAGCCCGCTACCGCGGCAGCTCCTGTCAGAAGCCCACTCTTCCATCAAGATAAGACATTTCTGAGCGACCGGCCACGACGACGGCGCTACTTCCGTCGGGCCCCCGCCGAAAGCTGTACGTCCATACGGACATGATGTTCCGGATTGACAGGCACTCTCCACGCCACCGAATCGGGGAGACACCGCCATGCCGATGACGCCACCCACAGCGACGAAGCCCAACTGGGGCGGCACGGCCATGACCACCGCTACGCCATGAAACCCGGGCCTCCCCTCTTGCGGTGTAAAAGGGGAGAGACCGGGGATCAGAGGGAGGATGCCTTTCTCCAGAAGAAGAACAACCAACACTTCTCTACTCACGTGTTTTTCATCCCAGAGACTTGGGAAGCTTCCCTCTCTCGCCCGTTTGTAACCTCCTACTACAAACAAGCGCAAGTAACACGACCAGCTCGAAACTGGACGTATGTCACAATTGCCTGAACTAGTATAAATCCCCGTGTCCTCTTGCGCACCATCAGAACTCCAAAACACGCACCCCACCGATAAATTACTCGTTGGCGATAACGAACGCTGACAGAGTTGTACTACTTGGTTCTTAAATTATTGGTATAAGTTTATTTTTAAACTAGAATTTTTATCTAATGATAACAATTAAAATATACGTGAGTAATATATTTGAAGTTCGAATTCTTGTTTCCTTTTTTGCAAAAGAGTTAATTTGAATGTTTTGCTATTTTTGTTGAAATATTTTTGAGTCGGTAGATTTATTGTGTGGTTTTGCCCCTGTCCGTAGATGAAGCAGTTGTCCTATTTATATCCTTGTTGAATCCCTAATTATAAAAGAGTACTCCCTCTGTTTTTTTTTTACTTGCCATCGTTGATTTTGACAAAACTTTTGACCACTCATCTTATTTAAAAAGTTAGTTCAAATGTTTAAATTAAAATTAGAATTTAAAAACCTTTACTAATAAATCAAATTTTAATAAAATATTTGATATTTTTTATATTTTTTTGAATAAGACTGATGGTAAAAGTTATCGTTCAAAGTCAACTACATAGACAAAAAAGAACGGAGGGACTATTAATTAATCATAGGTTCATTTGGATGTTGAAATTGAATTTATTATAGTTTAGACATATATTTAAGGGTATTTAGCAGGGATTATAAAGCTGATTACGCCAACAGATTATAGTCCATAATTGGTGATAATTGTTAAACATCTAGAATTATATGATCTAAAAATAGCTTATGGATGGATGTGGACTATAATCAGTTATAAGTTTTTAGTGTTTGAGCAAATAAAATTATTTTATAGACTATAATCTTTTTGCGTAATCAGTTTTATAATCCCTACCAAATAAACTTTTAAGCTAGCTATATGTTTAAAATGGAATGAAGTTGAAGAGTGCAAATAGCATGATAATCTATAAAATCTATTTTCTACCTTGCATCCTATGAAAGTGACTTTGAAAAATGATGAAATTTTTAAATTCTAAATCAAATAGACTAATTTATTATAGAGATTTCAATTCCATCAAAATAAAGGTTTGCAAACCACATGCAAACTAACAGTTTTTTGGTTGCATAGGTCAAGGATCTGTATTAATAAGTACGAGATACATGTCGGTTCCCATAGTTAGTACAGTCCACTTATTTATCAACGAGGCTCTTTTTTGTTTCGGTGAGAGGCAAATCTAACAGTAAATCTTTTTATATTTAGATGAGACGATAAAATTAACTTGGTCAAACGAGAGGCTGAGGTGTAAGAACATTAGAAAATATATAAATCATTAATAATATTTTAAGTTGTTAAGTCATATGAATAGATTTGTTTTTAAAAATATTATAATAAAATTATATTTGTATGTCACTTTTTTCCCTCACAAAAAACATCACCTTTTAATAATATTTTTTGTGAGAATTAGTTTTAAAAATTTTCTAAAATATTTTCGAGGTTGTATAGGTCATTGTCCAAAACTATTTGATTTTGTGTGATGGATGGAGCAAGTTCTTCTCAGCATTAGCGCTCTGCTCAACACATGACCCCACCTGGACCATACCTACCTCCTGACGGCAAAGATTTTGGGCGCCTGGTTTATTAATTAAGTTAACTGGTGGCTATTCTCGAAATAAAAAAAAAACTGGTGGCTGAAATAATTCATGCAATTACAAAGACCATGCATGGGAGACACGTCAGGCAAACAAAATGGACCTCGTCAATTCAAGCCGTGACCTACCCTCAGTCCAGCAGAATTTTGTGGTGGTGTTCATCTGTTTTTGTCCTTGGCTCATTGGCTGCACTCCAAAGTTGACGTGCATGGAAATGCATTAATGAACATGTATTTACGTACGCAGCATGACCTTAATATAGTTGACATGTAAAGTTAGGCATACAGAGATTTGTATTTTATGGTCTATGTTAATGGATCACCAAAAAGTTTAGTAAAATTTTTCTTCCTTTATAAATTAATCATTCAAATGCACTAGATTGTTTGACTCACACTCCCATAGGGTACCCACTTACATCTCTATATGCAAAATTCAAAAAATTTTCAAGACTATTTTCACGCGCAGCATATATGATTACTACTATAATTAAGCCAGCTGCTTTCGTCCAACTTTTTCAAAATTCCAAAAAGAAAACATATATAGTACGCAAGAACTTACCGATTGCAGAGACGCACACACGTTGTTGAAGTTGAAGGGGTCTTTTTCAGCTCACAATTACACTTGTACTACTCTCCAAAGTTGACTCGCTTGATCGATTGGGAGTCAGAAGAGTACCGTATGCAGAACACTACTCCAGAGCGGACGGACTTTCTTGTCAACGTGGTGTGCGCGCGAGGTCAAGGAAGATGGCAGTTGTTTGCACACAGTTCACAAGTAGTACGTGGTCAAGCTCAGGCAGCTGACGGCTGACGGCCGTCAAGACGTTCGGTGTACTAGAGTGCTATACTAAGGGTGCGTTTGGAGTCCACGAGATAAAGATTTTAGATTATACAATCCTAGATTTTTAGAATCCAGATTCTAAAAACTAAAAATCTAAAGTGTTTGGATCATGAGATTTTATTGTTAGATTTTAGATCATTTGAATGAAAAATCTCCAAATAGCTCCATTTCCATGGATTCTAGGATCATGAGATTTTGAGCTAGAGATTTTCTTTATCTCTTCTAGAATCTTTACCGTTTGGCTTTTTAAGAGATTTTATTTATTCTGAGCTCCCAAAATCTCAGTGATTCAAACGGGCCCTAAACTAGAGTATATTGTATATACATCTCTTTATTTGTAGTAACATACTATAAAATAGTACCAGACATTATGTATTTACAAATCGGTATAGTAAAAACTGCATGATATGCATGGATAGACCGGAACAACTAATTTATCATTTAGGACCTTAATTCTGATCGGCTTTGAATTGAGTTCTCATACGTTAATAAATTAGCAAAATTCTCTCAGAACCACCGGCTTAAACATGACCCCCGTAGCTGCCACCGAGAAAACTGCTATCCCATAGTTGCCAGTGGCGTAATTTTTTTTCCTCTCTATGCCAACGTTGTAAATTCTGTTAGTTGCAACGGTGAAGCAATTTAGAAAATTCCAGCTCCCTTGTCTGCCCACAGGAAGCCACCGCCCATAGAAAAAATCTCCCGCAGGCTGCCCCAACCCCAACCTTGCTGCTCCAACACAGAACTCCACGAACCCTACCTGCTGCCCCCAACCAAATCAGCACAGCCCCCCACCAGATCATGACCACCCCCAACAAATCAGTCCCCAAAATCAATTCACGCCACTACGAATTGCTTCTCACAAGCAAAGGCTGCAAGAATCCTGTCCGATTTGGGGGCCGCGCTGTGAGAATGGAGGCGGCACTGGTTACGGTGGAGACTGTGAGGTGAAGGAAATCGGGTAGCGAGAGCTTGGTGAGGATGATGGACAGCTCGCCCCGTTCTAAAGATCCTTCTCGGGCTGCATACGGGTATGTTTCAGGCACATAATCGCCTTCTCTCGTGCGTATATTTAGCACACTGAGACATATGTAAAAATGTAACATATAGGTTTTTTTTTAGGAAATGTAACATGTAGTTATATTGACCGTATCGACAGGATGGATCTGGCATCAACTCCAGCCAAGCATATTCCAAAGGATACTGACATCATCTCTACGAATAATGTTGCACTTGAAATTTCAGAGGCTACCAATCATGTAGTTCTTACTGATATTTTTCCACCAACTGATATTTATCTTGCCAACCCATTTCCTTATTTTGAGCATGTTGGTGTAAATGACGAAGTATTGTATGGTGAAGAAGTGCTCGATGATGAAGAGGAAGAAGTGGTAGATGATGTGCCTGCGTAGAACAATGAGGATGATGGTGCAGATGGAGGTATGGATGATTCAGGTGCAAGTGGAGACAGTGAGGATGATCAAGACTGGGTTGCAAAAGAGATAGGGCCATCTCAGATTCCCACGGTTGCATATGACAAAAACGATCCACCTATGCATGTCGGAGCCACTTATTCTTCCATTGAAGAGTTCAAAATTGCACTATGTAAGCATGCTATCAAGTATGAATTTGAGTATAATTCTGAGAAGACAGATCATGAAAGGGTGAGAGTAAATTGTTCAGATAAGGAGAAAGGCTGCCAGTGGAGACTGCATGTATCTGCATTGGATGACAGAAAAACCATACAGGTAAATATATGTTTTTTATGTGGGATCTTTTACTCCTTCATTTTTCTTATTTAAAAGAACAACCATCCTAATAGTTGTTTATGCTTTTTCAGGTGAAAGTAAATCCATCTGGGCACACTTGTAGCAGTAGACAGAGAAGTGAAAAAATGAAACATGTAACAAAGGCTTGGATATGTGATAAGGTAATGGACTGGGTGAAGCAGAATGCAAGCATTGGTGCTAAAGATCTTCAGAAAAAACTTTTAGAGACTTATTTCATAGAGATTAATTACAAGAGAGTGCATGCAGGGTATCAGCTTGCAATTGACAAAGTGTATGAAAATTAGAGAAATAGTTTTGACATCTTATATCGCTGGAAAGCTGAGGTAGAGAAGAGGAGCCCTGGCAGTGTGGTCGTTATTGAGCATCATGTAGTGAGAGAGAAGCAACACTTCAGAAGGATGTTTGTTGCTTTCAAGGCTTGTGTAGATGGATTTTCCAATGGTTGTAGGCCATATTTATCCATAGATAGTACCTTTTAACTGGTAGGTTCAGAGGCCAATTAGCTACTGCATGTGCCATGGATGGACATAATTGGCTCTTTCCAGTTGCATTTGCAATAATGGAGTGTGAGGATGGAGAGAACTGGAAGTGGTTTATGGAAAAGCTATATAATTGCATAGGAGACCCTAAAGGCTTGGCAATTTGTAGTGATGCTGGAAAGGGACTTGCTGTCTTTAAGACTGTGTTCAGAAATGCAGAGCACAGGGAGTGCATGAGGCACTTAGTAACCAACTTCAAGAAAAAGTTTCATGGCAGGGTATTCGATGAGAACCTGTGGCCAGCAGCATATGCATGGCGACCAGAAGAATTTGAAGAACACATGTCCAAGATGCTTGCAGCAAATCCTAATGTGCAGAAATATCTTGATGACAACCACCTCAATCTTTGGGCAAGGAGCAAATTCAGTGAACTGACAAAGGTTTACTATGTGACAAACAACTTGGCTGAAAGTTTTTAATAGTTGGATAAGGAAATTCAAGGCAATGCATGTGTGCGACTTAGCTGAAAAGATCAGACAAAGATAATGGACAAATTTGATCAGAGGAGGAGGATTGGGAGGAATATGGGTGCTCTTATCCTGCCACAACCATGGACATCATTGGAACACTTGTAAGGATGGAAATCCTGAAGATAAAGAAGCACTTTCATTGTTGGCAGCCCAAAGGTTTCTATTTTACAATTTACATTCAAGCATGTTATCATTTTCTTTGCATGAGAATTGAGAATTGTTGTTGTACCATTTTCTTACAGAAAAGCTGAAAAGAAAAGAAAGGCCCAAGAAAATGCAAATATGGAATGTGGCGCTAAAACAAAGAGGTAAACCTACACTCTTCAATTTGGTGCTCAGTGAAATGTAATTGTTGGTTATGTTGCTTTGTTTGCTCATTTAATCTTTTCTTTATAGGCCGCGTCAACAAATCAAATAGAGGTGGCACAAACTAGTCTTGCTCTTGTTCCATATGGTGCATCTAGTCAACCAGCAGGTGCAAGTGTAGTAGGACCTGCAACAAAGATGAAGAAGGATAAGAAGGATGGACTCCTCGAGCAACACCAATGGTACTATGTGATAGTCCTGCCATGGGGACTAGGAGCAAGAAGAAGGATAAAGATAGTCCAGCTATGGGGACTAGGAGCAAGAAAAGGCTCACTGACTTTCTCTAATACATGACTCTTTATTTTGATATTTTGGGAGGTATGGAGAGGAAAGAAACTTGTCAAGTTGCTCATAACTTGGTATTTCAGGTGTTTATTTTTATGCATGCTTCTGTATTTTGGTCACTAGAAGGACAAGAACAATATTTATCTATTTAGGAATGTCAGTTCGTGGCTATATTGAGATGCCCTGATGTCATTATCTGTGTCTTGTTGAGTTTGTGGCCTATACATGCTGAAAATTTAAAATATTTTAAATCAACCACGTTTGTCCAATTGTGCTTTTGGCATATGCTAGAATGTAGATATGAAATTTGAAATATTTTAAATCAACCACGTTTGTCCAATTGTGCTTTTGGCATATGCTAGAATGTAGATATGTTGATCGGTGTGCTAAAATATGTCCAAGGGAGTGCAGAATTATGTCCAATGCCTCCGCACAAAATAATAATAAAAAAGACCCAAATGCCTAACGGAGGAAAGTATGGGCAACATGGTCTTTTTAGTCATCTCCTATTAGGAAAGTTTGTCAGGGTATTTTAATCTGGCAGTGAAAGTACAGATTTTAACTGAAGATGGCAATGGCAGTATTTAACTTTTTTAGGTGGCACGTAGGGGATTCAAGTTTTAGCCAACGGTTCTGAGAGAATTTGCCCTAATAAATTCGACACTTGTTTTTTTTTACTAGAACAATTGGTTTTCAAGGAAACAAATATTCAAGAAGAAAATAAAAACTGAATTAAAAGAAAGTTGATTTTTGTCATTGAAACATTTAAAATTTCACTACCGGAGCAATTGTTTCTTACAACTCGAACATTAAAACTTGCATAGAGAAAAATGATTTTTTATCATCGAGACATTGAAATTTCTTCACAGGAACAATAAAATTTCTCTACTGCCCAATGGGGCGATGACACCTGTGCCGCTACAGGAAGCATAAATTTATTTTATTTTATTTTTTGTGAGAACCTACAGGAAGCATAGGTTTTCCGGGTAACTCCTGACTGGAGATCTAGACCGTGCCAAATGGGCTGGCACATGGCCCGACCATAGTAGGCTCGTGCGGGCCACGGTCCGATGGTGCGGGTCAAGCGGTACAGGCCGAAGAAATGGTTACACCACATACGGCCCGAATGCCCCCGGCGACCACCCAAACCTAGACCGGCGCCGTCGCTCTCTGCCTCAGCGCCTCTCTGCTGCCCTTCCTCGGTTCCTCCCTCTCTCCGCTCGCCGCAGTGCAGAAAGGGCGCCGGAGACGGGCACCCGTCTCGTACGCGCACCGCCTCTTCCTTCCACTTCCAGGTAAGAGCCGAGCTCTGCTCCCCAATCTTAGGTAGGGCCGCTGCCCTACCTCGCCTTGTTGGACAGTCGGCCCCTGCGTGTGTCTAAGTGATTCTTGCGCTTTAGAGACCAGATTGTGCCTCGTTGTAAGGCGGCATATAGTGTGATATAGATGGTCGCGTTTAGTTCAGGGTCATCCATTCCATTGTCCGTCGAGGTAGGGAGGAAGAGGAGGGGTATCGAATCTCCTTTCGGGAATTTAGTCCAAGACCTTGTTGCAGGCCAAGACCTCCGTATGTGGGGTGATTCTAGGGCCACATCTGGTGTGGTCTAGATGGTTGATTTCAATTCAGGGATATTCATCGTCCTTGTAGTGGGTGGGGTGGGCGGGGGTTGTGTGGCGGTTATTGAATCTCCTTTTCGGAAATTTAGTCCAAGACCTTACTGCAGCGTGTCTTAAGTGTTCTTCTGTTTTCGACCTGCGTGCCATCTAGTGTGTCTAACCAATTTTGTTTGTAATGCATTGTATAGAAAATGTGCTTTGGAGGCAATGGAAATGTCTGGTCTATTTACAATGGTGCAGTGCAATCACTCATTGTGTTCATTCGCTGATTGCTTAAACTTTTTTTTGCACAAGTGTTTAGCGAAATTCTCAGCGTAGTGTGGCCAATCCAATTCACTTAGTTCATTATTTTGATGACGAAGGGTCTCCTAGTGAGTTTAATTTGTATCAGTTATCACGTAAGCATATCCTTGTTATTATTCGGTGCTATTTTACAATTGAATGGTTTTTTTCTCTTTTATTGACATGTTATAGAAGAAAGTATTTAAGCGATTAGTTGTGCTTAACAATTTGTAGTATGTGCTTCAACCACTCAATTCTGAATATTTCCTTGGAAAAATGTTTCTTAAAAAAATGATATATCGTTGTTAGTTGCTTTTGACTTGCATCTTAGATCGATCTAGAGTATTTCTCATTGTTCAGAGTGTGCCGCTGTGATCGAGATACCAACTTTTAACACCATACATTGCTAGCTTAGTACTTGTCTAACCTACATGGTATGATTTCAATGGGAACTCAAATGTGATTCTGACATTAAATTCTCTGTCGTGAAGTGTTGCCTTACCCCCTTGTCTAATTGCCGTCTTGTTTGGATGTGTTTGTTATATTGAGTGTATTCACTTGGATCAAATGTAGAGTGATTACAGAGGGTGCACAACATACCTATACTTCAGCATCATTCATAGTAACTCCATGTGGTAGCCATCAGTTGAAATTTCTGCCAAAACCTCTTTCTTAGAAGCTTTAAGGTGGTTCAATATGTAGCCAAGCAGAAACCATTACATTAAAGTAAACTCCCATCAGTGTAAGATATTGGATTAAAGTTACCTGGGTTTGCATTTTAAAGTGAATCAGTTGCAATAAATTAAAGTACGTTCTTGCTCACGCTTTGTATTCCTGCTTGAGTGATTAATGAGTAATGATAGCTTGGAGCTCTGATAGCTACTTCCATGAGACTGTAATGAAATGGCCATGTTGCTGCGACGGTGTTTCTATCCAATTTCATGTTTGCCACCTTCTTTTCTTGTGACCCAGATGGGTAGTAATTCAAATCTGTTTATTCTTCTTAAATTATTGCACAACGGAAATCAAGGACTTATAGGGCTTCTCTTGCATGATCTTGCTACACTTTATCAGTTATCTCCCTCTGTGTGCTGATTGCCCCTGCATTCCACTGCAACTCTGGTATCATCCATAACAGTCTCACTAGTTTCCAGCTGGTATCTTCATCGGGAAATGTTACTTTCAACTACGAATTGAAACTTTTGACTGAATTTTGCATTATAGTTTAGTAGAATTAAATTTCAATTGGAATTGCATGTGAAATATGAGACATATAACATGTGGATACTCTGTTGCAAGTTTCTTTTGATTTTTTTTCTTTTTAACTAACTATTGAATAATTGTGCATGTAGTACTCCTGGATTGACATTAGATACACCTAAATGGGTTAGGCATCATTTCCTTTATCTGTTACTGCATAATCGCCTGATACAATCTGGCTGATTATGCTCTGTGATTACTAAATATGGAACCATTATACTACAGGTTTATCTGTAACGGACAAATATAGTGTGAAGAAGCATCACCATTTCTTTCCTGATGATTTTACTCTCCTACAAATTTTTTATTAGGTCGAAAGAATGAGGAAGGGAATACATCCTCAGATGCAATGGATTTCATATGTGACACAGAGTGGCAGGCTGATCAATATCATGATGACAAAGGTGAACCATACTGGCAAGGTGTATCACATGAGGGCGAAGCGTCAAATGGCCCAAAGCCTTGGCCAGATCGCAAAGTTCAAACGTCGGTACGAGCAGGAGGCTGAGGAAAACCAAGACAAGTAGCATGTTCTTCACAAGGAGAGTAACCGCAAAGCAGTTTTATTCACTGCACAACTTATAGATGGGATATTATATTCTGTGCTGTTGTTCTGTTGACTGCAGAGCATAAAGATGGGATGGTATTCTGCGCTGTTTCATCTTGTTTGGGGTTCAACCCCCCTTTTAGTTTCTTTCGTGGCGTCTTGAGCAAACCGTGCAACATAATAGGGCTCTGCCTTAAATGTCTCAAGAAAATCATGTGCAGATTAATTTTCTAGATTCACCTTTTTTCCTAATTTTTTTTATGCTCATGTGTTTTGCCTTGCACCCTGTTCCAATAATTGGTGCCGTTAATCAAATGATCTATTCTGCTTTTGCTGCCGCTTAATTTTCTGGGATTTCTTATCTATTCCTGATCTCCTGTGATTGATATACTTTGTGTTAGACTACATGATGGTTATAGGTTAGAACAGAGACTGGTGGGAAAGTAGGAGAGGCCACCCGACTACCCGAGTCCTTCAGCGACAAAATGTTACAATATGAAATTTGATGCCCAAGAAACTCAAGAAACAGACTTATACACACAATTAAGCCAAGCCTGTCCGTTGTACAGATACTCATCTGTTCTTATATTCTAATCGTTTCCGACAAGTCATTTGCACTGGCCATAGTGTTTTTTTCTAAAATAATATTATTTTAATTATTAATTTCAAAAATGGGGGTCGATTTAGAAATATTGCAAAAATAGAAGCCTGTCGGCAGCCAGAGGACCGACAAGGAGCCTGTCGGTCACTGGAAAACCGATAGCCTATGTGGCGATGACGAGGCGTCGACGTGGCCCGTAGGATCTGAGGAATCGGGCGAAAATGGACCCGACAGGCACCTATCGGTAGACTGAGGACCGACAGGTCCCCGAACCCTAGGGTTTGTGGCCTGTTGCGGCCTGTCGGGCGAGACGAATACCGAAAGGGGCCTGTCGGTCCTCTGATTACCGACAGGCCTATCGGTTATCAGAGAACCGACAGGTTCATTTCCTGGGAAAAAATATTTTATTACACGTTATAGTGAGAAAAAAATATTATTAAATTAAAAAATATATATGAGGAGTATTAAAAGTGCAAAGATACATTACTTGTTCGATAAAGAGTGAGATACAAATACAATACATTCCCTTGAACACTACGGTAAGTGCAGGGTATTGACGATTATTAGTAGCAGACTTAGAGCTAGTGGAAATGAGAAGACGAGGAAGAGCGCTGTTGCGAAGGAGGTTTACAGAGGACCTATCGGTATACAGAGGACGATAGGTCCCCGACCCCTAGGGTTCATGACCGACACGTTTTAGTGCATTAAATAGCGTTTCAGAGACAGACTTTATTGGATTTCCTGACACTTTGTGGGAGCGCATGTCGGAGAAAGACGTTATAGGACAGCACATGGCGGAGATAGAAGTACTGAAATACGTAATAGATATCTGATAATGCACATAATCATAATGCAACATAAGCATTGTAGAACATAATTATAGTGACACATAAATATATTACGACAGGTATGTTAACATTCAAGCATCACGACGCCGCGTCTTCCGGTGCCTAACGTGCCCTGACGAGTAAGTGAGGTGGTCCGGTGCGTGGCGAGTCCTAGGACCCTCCAAAGGGGTCGACTCCTCCTGCTGCGTGGGCTGAGTTGGTACAGGAGCTTCGGGCATCTGTGAATAACCCTCTACGTCCACGTCGGTCCACGACGTCAACTCGTCGGAAATGGAGCCCGTGACGTTGCTTGTGTGGTGGCCTACAATAAGAGCATTATTAGTTTAACTTAATGAAGCGGTATTTGAAAATATAATATGAATGCAGTGCGGGAAAGAAAAGATGAACCTGCTGGTGCCTGGTAACCAGGTGTCGGAATAAAACCGGTCCCAAAAGGGATGGCTGATGGATCGACGTGGAACTGGGACGGGCCGGGCTCGTGAAAATGAGATGGCCCGGGTTCCTGAAACTGAGATGGACTGGCCTCATGAAAATGAGACGGGCCGGCGTCTAAGTGATGCCGAGAAGAGGAGGGTTCCTGGGAACGGAATGACGGTGCTGCAAAGGCAGGATCGACGGAACCAGTAACTTTTTATAAGATAATATATTTCAATTAATGATTTGGAAACTATGTTTCACTTGTAACAAATTACAGAAATATAGGCGAGTGCGAGGTTGGATCGAACCTGGCTGGGACCGCGGGCGCACGTCGTAGGACTGCGAACATGATGAGCACCGAAGGGCGTCCCTGCAGCGCCGTGCAATGCGAGATAGTGCTGCTGCCATCTCCCGCGCATCGAACCTAGGAGGGTTCGCTTCGCACCGCTGTGCGTACCCCTCAAGTTCTGAAGCGACCTCCGCACATGTTTCAGACTATATGCATGTTACATATGAGTATGAGTATGACACATAATACACAGAAAATATAGCTCAATGGAAAGTACGTACCAGCATGTGGTATGCCGAACCCGGCTGCGGAGCGAACGTGTCTGTGATGTCAGCATCATGGTCCTCAATCTCCGCGGGTACCGGGTGACAACGAATGCGTGTTCTGGTGCTGTACCACTGTAAGTATCGAATATACGCTTCCTCCACGAAAGGGCCAGCGGGGACCCAAACTTCCTGAGCAGCACCAGCCCACTGCTCAATCCAAGGCAACATCTTCGCGGCCCATGAATCTTCGTACGCGAGGCCCTGACCTTTCCTAGTCATCCTACAGTAATATTTATCGATGTCTTACTGTGTACTCCCTACAGGTTGAAAAAGTAACTCCTTATCGACAATGAAATGGTTTGTAAAGTAAATCATACTTACATATGGTCACGAAGGACGGGTGGTCGGGGAATGGGAAATGGTTGGAATAGTCCGAACTGACGCATAACTCGGTTCACGGCGTATGGCTCGACAATGATGTCATACACAAGGTGTTGCTTTGTGAACCATATGCGGTGATCACGAGTGCACAGGGACGACAACCCGTGTGGCGCACGCCTCTGGACCTCCATTGGACTGAATGGCGTCCATCGGACACGATCAGCTCTAAGCTGATCAAACGCAAGGACGTAGTTTGGATACCCCCTGCGGACGGTGCCTGTCGCCCAAGTCATCTGCATTATGGTAAATATATTAGTTACAAACTCCACTATACGACATATTAACTGTAATTGAAATATAAATTTGGTTACCTTTCGCGTACACCATAAGGATCCCATTGTTGGCCTGTCCATCTCATCGTCGTCATCCGTGTACAGGTCATCGTCGTATGGATCGTACGCGGAAAGAGTTGGTCGTCCGATATCGAAGCGCTCGTAACACCACAACATGAGCAACAAAGGGCATCCAGTCAGTGATCCGGCACTAGTCCTACGTCTGCAACCATCACATAACGCTCTGTAGGTCGCAGCCAGCACGGCAGAGCCCCAACTATATTGGGGCATATGTGCAATGTCTATGTCAGCGATAATCTGTGCGAGGCCTATCAGACGCTTATCAACAGTGTCCTGGTGCGTGCTCGTGAATAAGACCCAACCAAACAACCACAGAAGGTAGGCCTCTAAATGGCGCTGCACTCTCCAATCCTCCGCATCTGCAGTCAGCGCCTCTGCTCGAAACTGCTGCAGCCATGTCTTCGTAGGTCCGTGGTTGTCATTAAACTGCAGCTGATCCTGGTCAGGTAGGACGTCGTGAAATCGGTGCAAGATATCATGCTTCCATGTTGCTTGCACCGGAGGAGGAAAAACCACATTGCCTGCCAGAGGGAGACCTAATAGCATGGACACGTCTTCTAGAGTCGGAGCCATCTCACCTACCGGTAGGTGAAACGTGTGGGTCTCTGGTCGCCAACGGTCCACCAAAGCAGTGAGTAGTGCACGGTCAGCTGGAAACCGAGAAGACCTCCTACCGCTGGGGTCTAACATCCGGGCGAGTGGTAGTAATCCACATGCCCGTAACCTATGAACAATACACCATCGTTTCAAAATAAAGTGTAATATGTAACAAACAATACTTTCTGAATTAGTAGGTTACCTTGGAACCCATCGCTCGTCCACCCTCCAAAACTCGTCGAAGCTCCGTAGTCGAAGCGGATCGTAAAGATCACCGGTCTCAGAGTTAGAGCGATGCTTGGAATCAATTACCGGATCAATCAACTCCATGGCTTTAAGAAAAAATTGCATATATTTTTAATAACAACATAAATATGACATCTTACAGTATGATAAAAATAATACATCTCATAATATTACGTAACACTTAGCACACATGTGACAAATGAAAATAGTACATCTCACATATGACATAACACTTACAAATGAAAAAAGTACATCTTAAATTACAAAGTACCCATGACAGAATTAAGTAGATGGTCCTCCTCTTTCAATGCGGGCGCCCCTCCGCATTGGAACACGTCGCACATCCGCGCCGTCAGGTCTCCTTTCCACTACATATAAGTTACAATCCTTTCGTAGGTGGTTGCCTCCACAAACTATGCATTCTTTGCGACCCCCACGCGCTTGACTGGCATCCATGTCATTTCTGATTCGACGCATTTTGCGCCGACCCTTCATTATAACTCGTTTTCTTGGATCTGGGATCCAAGCTGGTTCTCCCTGTGGTGGCCGTGTGAAGTCAGAGACAACTCTCCAACCAAGTAACTCACCACGCCATGTAGCCTCCACTGCTTCTTTGAAGTAGTATGGTGACACAAAATTATGGGTGTCAATATTTCCCTTAGCACAAGCAGTGAAGACATGAGAGCACGGTAAATGCAGCAACTTTGGCTTGTTACATGTGCACTCACATTTGTTCAAATCAGGCCACAATATGCATTCCATTGTTACTTCAGCACGAGCAATGCCAAGTCCGCTCTTTCCGCGCAACAGCACCTCAAAAACTAGTTCTCTGTTACCTGTCCTCCGAACCAAATGTCTTTCACCTTTCTCACTTTTTTCTTGCATATACTCCATGATTTTAGAGGAGTACAGTACTTGATGGTTGGACATGTTCAACATTGCTTGCGCATAACGCTCTTGCAGATATGTTTGTGTACCACGTGTGATACCCTCAACGATAGCTACGAGTGGAAGGCTTCGTGTACCTTTCATTACCCAATTATAAACCTCTGCGAGATTAGTTGTCATTATACCATAACGGGATCCATCTCTGTCTTCTATCAATGACCATTTCTCCATTGACTCCTCCTTAATCCAGTCCGAGAAACAACTCACTCTTCTTCCCCCCTTCCGCCTCCGTGTCACGCTGTGTGCTTCATTAGGAAGAGGATCCAAAGGAAGAGCCTCTGCATCATAACCTGGCAGAGCCATATCTTTTAATTCCTTCATTTGATTGCTAGTTAATCTATCAAGCTCCTGTAATAGTTTATTAAATTTTGAACGTTGGTTCTGCTTGCATAGCTGCTTGAACATATTCATCAGACGCTTGCTCTTAAATTGCCGGTGAAAGTTTGCAGCCAAATGTCTCATGCACCAACGACTATGTAAATCTGGCCAAAATGCTTCGTCCGTACTATTCGTTTGCAACATATCAATTGCTGATAATAGACCAGCATTTCGATCATGTATGATGCAAACATCTGGCCTATTTCTAACAACAGCTCTCTTAAGCCACTGAAGGAACCACAACCAAGTTTCGGTCCTCTCGTGCTCCACAAATGCAAATGCAATTGGCACAATCTGATTCTCTCTATCAACCCCAATAGCAGTAAGGATTTGCCCTTTATACTTGCCGGTCAAGAATGTACCATCCACACATAGCACGGGTCGGCAGTATCTAAACGCTGCAATCATGCATCCAAATGACCAGAAAGCACGTTGAAGTACCTTGTTACCATCTGCATTGACAAAGCCGTGCCATGCAATTACAGTCCCCGCGTTCCGAGCTTGAACAACTTCAAGTAATGCAGGAAGATTATGATATGAATCCTCGTAAGTGCCAAACCTTCTTTCCAATGCTTTCTGTTTCGTCCTCCATGCCATATCATACGATATGTCGTACCCATATCTGTTCTGTATACTATGCATGATAGCAAAGGGAGATATTGCAGTCTTTTGCACTATCTCTGAATACAGTACATCAGCAACAAATTTTGCTGTCATATTTCTATGTTTTAGAAGAGTATTTCTCAACATACACGAGTGAGGCACCACGATAGAGACAACAAATGATGTCTCTTTCTTTGGTAGATACCCATGAACTCGCCACGTGCAGTCTGGAGCAATGCACTTTACATCATATGTTGTTGTGTTTGAAATTATCACCCTGAACTGCTTCTTCTCAGAATACGCCACCGCTTCACCGCCATTTGCAAATCTCCCTTATCACGAAACATCTGCCCCTGCCTCACTTCTACAGCATCATATTCCCAGCCTGATTTGTGACCATCATCACATGACATGTTGTCCATATCAGTCCAGTCCTCTGGCTCTTCATCACCCTCCTTCCACCCGCCCCGTGCCTCAACAAAATCTTCATACTCATCATCATCCCTCTGCATCTCATCTACAATAACCTCATTCTCTTCTCCACAATCAGCAACCATCATTTCCATCCGGCCTCCTCCTACCTCATCTTGCGTCTGATTAATCTGTTCTCTGGTACTATTATTCTCAACTTCAATATTTTGCTCCGTGCTCTCACCGATTGCTAAATTATTTGAAACATGGACATAACTTTCACCTACTTCCTCATGCCCTTCCGATGTGCTCCTTGATTCATGTTGAACAAGCAGCACGTGATCAAACTTTTTCTGGATACCCATATACACGAACTTCCGCCAACTTGTTGTGTTTTTATCTCAAAAAGCTCCCATTTGTATACCCCTTCGTATATCTTAGGAATTAAAACTTTCACCACTAACCGATCATGTAATGGGATATTCAAGAGTTCTTGCAACCATTTCCACACTTCCACTCTAGGCACCTCACAAGGTCCATTAAACCACCCATCCACATATGAAAATTCATTCAAATCTATACCATATTCACAGTGTCTAATTTCTCCTTCCCCATAAAATATTCTGAATCTGACAACACTGGACATCCTGACAACAAAAATATTTTTAGCTGCCCTTTATTTACTATTTAATTTTATTATAATTATACCAACATCGAAATTTTTTTTCGTATGCTCTATATATATTATACGTATATAATATAAATTTTATGAACTTATAAGATTCTCATATAAATAAAATTACTATCTAAATACTCATTACAAAACTAAACTTATAATGTACATAAACTATTATTCTACTAAATCTAAAAAAATATTATACTTACTTCTTATTCTTCTCGTTCTTCCTCTGTCTCTTGTTCTTCTCCCTCTTGTTCTTCTTCCTCGATCTAAATATTCATTACAAAACTAAATTTATAATGTACATAAACTATTGTTTTATTAAATCTAAAAAAATATTATACCTCCTCCTCCTCCTCCTCCTCCTTCTTCTTCTTCTTCCTCCTCCTCCTCCTCCTCCTCCTCCTCTTCTTCTTCTTCTTCTTCTTCTTCTTCTTCTTCTTCCGGTCCTCCTCCTCCCGGCTCCCCCGCGCGCCCGGCCCGCCTGCCACCCGCCTCCCCGCGCGCCTGCCGCTCGCCTCGCGCGCCGCCGCTCGCCTCTCTTCCTCTCGCGCGCGCGCTCGCTCTCTCTCTCTCTCTCTCTCTCTCTGTCGGTCGGGCGCGATGCAAATGGAGAGGAGAGCGGCCAAATAGGGGGACCTATCGGTCACCCGGAAACCGACTATTTAACCTAGTCGGTTTCCGGGTGACCGATAGGCGGCAGAAGTCGGGTCCGCCCGGGCCCGACTGGGCCAGGCCTGCTGTGGCCTGTCGGTAATCCAGTTACCGACAGGCCTTTGCCCACCCGATAGCCCATGTGGCACCCGACAGCCCATGTGGCATCGTACGTGACAGGTAGTCGGGCGTCGCAAAACCGATAAGAGATATCGGTTTTTCGGTGACCGACAGGCTCCTTGTCGGTCCTCCGGCTGCCGACAGGCTTCTATTTTTGCAATATTTCCAAATCGACCCCCATTTTTGAAATTAATAATTAAAATAATATTATTTCAGAAAAAAACGCGGCCATAGTTAAAAAAAAACTGGTCTGAACGACAAGTATAAAAAAATGGAGGAGTACTAGTTAGCAGCTCCAGATCTCCTGCACTGCGTCGTCCGGTTGTGCGAACCCTTCCATGATGAGGGCGAGAGCAATGGCCCTGTACGCCTGCTGCGTGAGGTGGATGCCGTCCCAGCTCACGCGGCGCGTCGGGTTCGCACAGGCGCCGGTGCCCGGCGCGCCGCACATCATGTTAATATTGAAGTTGTACGCTCCGCCGCCCGCCCCGCAGCACGCCTGAAGGACCGAGCCCTCGTCGAACCCGAGCTTGGAAGCGTGGTCGAGGAGGTGCATGAACGCGCCGTAGTAGTCGGCGTAGACGATGTTGACGTCGGTGTTAACCTTCCTGAGCGCGTCGATGGCGGCCTGGAGCCGCTCGTTGTGGTACCGGGCGAAGGCGTTGTAGCTCTCGAGGCAGCCCCGCTCGTCGCGGTCCACGGAGGCGGACGCCGAGGAGAAGAGGGAGAGGTAGCTCGGCGAGCACCCGATCGGGAAGTTCCCCGGGACGATGATCTGGGTGGCGCCCAGCTCGATCAGCTGCTTCGTGGCGTCCACGACAGCGCCGACGACCTGCGGCACGTACGACTTGACGGCCTCGACGGACCGCATGCCCTGGAAGAAGGCGTAGTTGTAGTCGTTCCCGCCGATCTCGCCTACCAAAAACAGCGCGTTCGCGAGCTTCTTGGCACATTCTGTCGCGAACACCAAGAACAAAGTTCAATTAATATTATTATTTCCATCAACGTAATCACGTACGTACTTATTTATCGAAGGTTTATGCATGCCCAGCGCGCGCGCATATATATATATATATATATATATATATATATATATATATATATATACCTTCTGGCGAGGCGCACGTGTCGTTGAGGTAGGACTTGAACCAGTCGATCTGCGAGCTGAGCGGCGCGCTCGCCGGCGGCGCCACGACGCCGCCGCTCTGCAGCAGGGCCACCCGGTCCAGCGCGGTGGCGCCGGCCACCGCGAAGTTGACGCCCCTCGAGAAGTCGGCGCCCTTGTCCATGAAAGGGCTCACCAGCGGCAGGTCCAGCGCCATCGCTGCAACATTTTACTAATTATTTGGAGTGACTAATCCATGATGTCCATGTAAGGGCACTCTCGATCGATCAGCTGGAGCACGCACACGCGCAAACCGATAGTCGTATCTGAAGCAGAGCGCTCCAAATTGTACGCATGCTGGAGCGAGCGAGCACACGGAATGCGTACCGAAGTAGTCGACGATAAGGAGGCCGTCGGAGCACCGGCCGGTGGGTTTCCGTAGGGTCTGGCCGTACGGGTAGCTGCCGATGTTGGAGAAGAAGCCGACGGCGGGGCCGCCTGAGCGGAGGAGGTTGCCCGTGTCCGCGATCGAGTCGCCGAAGCTGTAGATCGCGTCCACGGAGCAAGTGGCTGACTCCGCAGGCTGCACCAGCGCCCGGAGCAGCAGAAGCAGCGTAGTACTCACCATCCACAGAGCCGTGCAGGAAGAAGAGGGCCTGCCATCATGGCGAACTCCTTCGGCCGCCATGCTGGTTACTGTACCGATCGCTCGAGCCACCTAGCACACAAGAAGGTGCGGTTCATTCGGTTGGGAAAATCGGTTTGTTCTTGCAGCAGGCTTTTGAACTCTGGAACGGCTGGACGAGCTCGGGACTGTTTGGCGGATTGTCTTGAGCAGTGTTGACTTGTATACGAGTCATCATCAGGCTGGCGATTCATTTAGTTGGGAAAATTTGTTTCCAGGCTCTTGATGAACACGGGGACGGTTGGACGAGCTTGGGATTTGTTGGGCGGATTTTCTCGAGTGTTGACAGCGTGGGGCCATGGGCGACCTTGTTGGTGGGCATTTGGTCAACCAAACGAGCTACCCAACCAGTTCAGAACAGAGGGTCCTCTGTCCGTGTCCTCTGCATTGATCGAAGTAAGGTGCAGCCACTCAAATGACAAATGAGGAACATGTAAATGTGATTTGAGTAATATAGATTTTCAACCTCTTAACAGCAAAAATGACACTTACCTTTCTGTTAATTAAGCTGATGTTGATAACCAAACGTTGGTCAGTTCTTAGCCGAGAGATGGTTTGTGCCCCTTGTATCCATTCTTCTAGTGCTACACAAGTGTGAGATCCTTTTAGTTAATGGAACGATTCCAGTCTATACCATTCGAATATCGTACACAGTTTGGAGATTACAAAAGAGCTTCAACTCTCACATATGAGAGGGCATGACTATTAAAACACAACGAACATCATTGAAAACGAACCAAAGACTAAGTTTCAATTGTATTCCGAAAGTTCTATCCAAAACTCACAAAAACCTCCATTGTGACCCTTTTCAAGATCCATTGGCCTTTCTTGATGAGTGGTCACTCTTCTTCGCATAGCAAAGATCATAGTCAAAACTGAAACATCATCAATAGAGTTGCCTACTGCCAACACATCAATGAGAATGCCGTTGATGAAGACACACCATCACCGCTGACTTCTCAAGATCATCCCCTGCTTTCTTAGAGCAGCTTAGTTCTATAGCTCAACGAGAGTCCATATATTATGTCACTGGATCCATCTTTAGCTCATGTGTGAGTGTTTTTGTGCCTATAAATTGTATCTTTTAAAAGAACCAACATGAAATGCCAAAAAATAGTGCTCGAGCAAGAATACAAATGCCATGTTATGAACTGTGTTTTATCATTATTAAATCTAGATACAAATTACAACGGTGAACTTAGCTAGAAGGGCAATTTTTTTTTTCCGGTTCATCCTTGAGTACCGAAAACAATATCTAAAATTTTGGTATCAAACAGATTACAAAGCCTAACAAGTCTAAGCTCTAATTTAATTAAATTGCTCCTATGTAAACGAAAATATCGGTCTTTGAATATGTCCCACGATCTCATGTATACGTCCCCATACTTCAGAGTTCCTGAACTTGTCTTAGGATCTCATACACGTCCCGGTACTATCAAACTGATTATTCCAAATCCTTAAACTTATCCTGATGTTCATATAAGTTCAAAGTACGTTTTTTTATAAGAAATATATATTTGAGATTTCCATAGTTAATATCAAAATCCAAAAATATACAAACCGACCTAATTTTGTGTTTTGGTTGTTGAAAATATAGTTTAATGTGCCTAATTCTTTTAGAGATTTGTTTTGTTGCTTGAAAGATACCCCTAGCTACCTCCTGTTTTGAATTAATCTCATCGTTGATATTAAAAAAATTAGTATCGAACCCACCATTTTTTTGTATCGGTCCACAACTTAAGTACCTTTTAGTACGTACCTTCCTATTTTTAACCGTTATATCTGATCAAATAAACGGTTGTTATTCATTTCAAGCACCATAACAAATCTCATTCTTTTAGAATAAGTCATGATGCACCGAAACAAGGACAAATTTAAAATAACGTTCTTTCAATTTTCAATCTGAATATTTCAAAATGATAAATAGTTTTGTAACTTGCAAAAAAAATATTTAGTGAATTTATAATGTAATCACTTAACAAAAATTTCTTAATCACATAGTGAAAAGATTTAAAACATTTTTAATGTTAAAGAAATTGTAATTGTTGTTTTGGAATATTCAATATACAAAAATATTAATCACATCTTTTTGACATTTGGGGACCCAGGTTAACAAATATCAGGACGTATCTGACACCCTAAGATAAGTTTATGGATCGGATTAACCTATTTGAGAGTAATGAGACATATATTAGACCTCAAGACAAGTTCAGGGATCTAGAATAGTCAATTTATGAGTATAGGGACGTATCTAAGATCATCGAACAAGTTTAGAGACTGCATTGAAATTTACTCTAAATTAAACGAGATAAATATTGTACATTTAATTATTATTGATTTTTAACTTAAATGTTTTGAAAAATAAATTACAATTTAATATATTTGAATTACTTTTTTAAATAAAATGAATAATCAAAGTTTAAAGTCAATGACGACAATAACTTAAGAGTGGAGGGAGTATGATTGTACATAAATTTGGAAAATATTCTACATAATAGCTTGGGTATGAAATGCAACCCACCCCGACCCAGACACCGTTCCGCTTGCTCTCCCAAGATATAGAATAAATTCGTAAAAGTAATCTAAGGGGCAAAACATGTATTTTGAAACATTAATCAAATTACGTGTCACCAAAAATATAGTTTTTAATCATCCCTAGACTAGAAAATTAGAATTCTTTTGATCGATAACTGGGAGCGGGTGTGAACGCAGATACATTAAAGTTACAGATGCAATGCCATAATGTACAAGCAAAATTATCAAACCAACTTCGATACAAGGGAATTATCTACTGCAGTTTCACAAAGAAATGCACAAATAATGGGTTTGCAGACTACACAATCTTTCAACTTCTGAGTGAAACTTTAATTTTTTCTGTTATAGTTGAGCAACATTACAGCAAGACCTTTGGAATACAATTATTCATCCCTTAGTTGACCATGTATAAGTACATCAAAAGTCAAGATCCAAACCTGTTTAACTCCTGATAAACCTCCTTCATTGTTGGTCGTGCTTGAGGAGAAGCTTGCAAACAAGCCAGTGCTACTTGAGCTAGTTCAGTCACATTGTTCTCCTCTATTGTTGTTGGTTGGGGAGGCCGTTGATCGAAAAATTCCTTGATTAACATATGATCTTCTGAATGAGTTTGAAGTAGGTCTCCTGGATGCTTTCCCAATAGCACCTCCAGCACAACCACACCAAAGCTATAAACGTCACATTTCTCAGTCACTACTGATGTGTACGACATCTCTATTCCAGATGAACGAGAGTATTAGGTTTATTTGCTTTCATAAAAAAAAATTAGTAGCATTTAGTGCTTGACAAATGACGAAAGTACTTGACTTACCTGGAGCTATGTAGCCATATGTTCCCGCTAGGGCACTCCAATTTGATGAATCAGGCTTTAGAATTCTTGCCGTGCCAAAATCTGAAACATGTGCCTTGAGATTCCTGTCAAGCAATATATTATTGCTTGTTATATCTCGATGTATTATTGGTGGGCTGCAATCATGGTGCAAATACGATAGAGCATGAGCCACATCTTTTACAAGAGCAATTCTTCTTTTCCAATCCATCTCCTTGGCTGATTCCTCCTGTTTTAAGGCAGCACAAAGGCTTCCCTTCTCCATATAATCATAAATAAGAAATTCGTAATGTGGGTGGGAACAAAACCCATATAACTTGACTATGCTTCGTTGTCGAATTTTTACTAAGATTTCAATTTCATCATGAAGTCTTTCGTTATCGATCTCCTCTTCAGTTCGGTGAAGCTTCTTCACGGCCACTTGATGTCCATCTTGGAGTTGTGCTTTGTACACGGAGCCATATCCTCCCACTCCAATGATGTACTTGTCTTTAAAGTTTTCAGTTGCCCTAACAATATCCTCAAATGCTAGTTTCCCATCAAAGTTCCATACGGAGAATACTTCTCTTATTTGAGTAGTAACCCTTTCTTGATGCTTGCCCTTTCTGTAGAAAAACATAATTGCGGCAACAATTGTGAGTGAAATAACTGCACCCACTGGAACAAGAACTGCAATCATCAAGAGTGTGATTTTTCTTTCCCGTTCTGATGATCCAGCGCTACAGGACATAGTGGAAGGAAGCCTGTGAGATTGCCGCAGAGACCTTTATTATGGACAAACCAGCTTATGGATAGATTTTGCAGATGAAGCCCCGTTGGCAGTGGTCCTTCCAAGTTGTTGTACGAGACATCTAGGCTTCTCAGACTAACCATACTTGCAAAAATGGGTGGTATACCTCCGTCGAATTGGTTGTGAGAGAGATTTAAAGATTCCAACATTGCCAAGCTCCCAAGCTGCCGTGGCAATCTACCACTAAGCTTGTTGCCGCTGACATCCAAAATAATTTGTAGATTCACCAAATTTCCTATTGCACCTGGCAAGTTTCCAGTCAAGCTATTGTTACTCAGGTACAAGGACTGTAGCTTGTAGCATCTTCCTAGCTCCTCTGGTATTTGCCCACTCAACTTGTTCAAACCCAAATGAAGTAACTGCAAGTTGCTTAGTTGACCAAACTGAGATGGTATTGGCCCTGAAAGTTGGTTATTTGCTAAATGGAGTGTGTACAGGTTCGTTAAGTTGGCAATCTCAGGTGGTATCTCACCGGTGAGAAAATTTGAGTAGAGGTTGAGCGATTCCAAGTTAGTCAGTTTCGACAGTTCGGGTGGTATTCTTCCGGTGATCATGTTTTCTCCTGCGTTGAACATAATCATGGTGGTGGATGCTGCCCAGTTCGAGGAGAGCTCCCCATGAAGGTTGTTTGATCTCAAGTTTGCTTTAATAAGATGTGGGTAGACACCAAAGTGTTGAGATATGTCGCCCGTGAATTTGTTAAAACTGATATCGATGTGTGTCAAGCTGTTACATGTCCTTAAGCTTGAAGGAACAGGGCCAGATAGGTTGTTCATGCCGACAGAAAACATATGAAGCCGTCCTCCCTTGCACACGTCTGACGGCAAAGTTCCTGAGATAGAATTGTTCCCTATGCTGAACTTGACCATACCTGTGAGATTCGCAAACCCTCGAGGAAGAGTCCCTGACAGCTGGTTATGAAACAAGCTCAAGTTTCTCATATTTGTCAAGTTCCCAAAAGTTGCTGGTATTGATCCTGAAATCACGTTACCGTCTAGGTACAGGATAACGATATTGATGAGATTGCCCATTTCATTGGGCATGGCACCGGCAATCTGGTTGTCATAAAGTTCTAAAATTTTTAGCTGATCAAGGTACCCAATCGTTCGAGGAATGGAACCGGAAATTCGGTTGGTGTACAAGCTTAGCTGGTTGAGTTTGGTAAGGTTTCCTATGGCAGCAGGAATAGAACCGGCTATCTTGTTATTGGAAAGGATTAGGGTGTTCAGTCCCGTGAGGTTCCCAATATTCTGCGGAATGGATCCTTGTATGATATTGCTATCGAAAGCCAAGTATTTTAGCCCTGTAAGTTCTCCTAGGCTCGGGGGAATCGAACCACTGAGAAGGTTTTCAGATAAATCTAAAACTACTAGATTCGATAGCATACTTACCTCATGGGGGATGGGGCCTGTGAGATTGTTGGTGTAAAGGTAAATTGTGTTTAACATGGTGAGGTTGGTCAAGGAGGCAGGGATGCTACCACTCAGCTTATTGGCAGCGAGCTCAAGGTCCTCGAGGTTCCGAAGACTGCCAAGCTCTGGAGGTATGGGCCCTGACAGTTGATTGCCAGACAGGTACATGATTTGTAGCTGGGTTAGGTTACCGAAGCTGGTAGGTATGCTACCTGTGAGGTAGTTACTGCTCAGCTGCAAAGCCTCGAGCCTGACGAGCCGTCCAAGCTCGCGCGGGATGTCTCCCGAGAGCATGTTTTGGTGAAGGGTGAGGACGGTGAGCATGGTTAGGTTACCTAAGGATGCCGGGATGCGGCCGGTGAAGTTGTTGTAGAGGAGACCTAGCTGCGTGAGCCTCCTCAGGTTGCCAACCTCAGATGGTATCTCGCCGGCGAGCCAGTTTCGGGAGAGGTCGAGGAAGGAGAGCCGGGATAGGGAACCGATGGTGGGAGGGACCAGGCCGCGCAGGCTGTTGTTGCTGAGGTCTAAGGTGGCGAGGAACGGCAGCGCGGAGAAGTTGAGCGCGTCGAGACGGCCGTCGAGGCCGGCGCCGGGCAGGGTGACGCCAACCACGGCGCGGCTCTGGCTGTGCCGCACGCTGCGGCAGGTAATGCCTGTCCAGTTGCAAGGGTGTGTGCGGTTGCTCCAGGAGGACAGCGCCGGCGTGCTGGAGACGCTGGACTTCCAGCGGAGGAGGGCCAGCCATTGCGAGCTCGTCAGCGGCTCGCCGCCGTCTGCTTGTTTTTGGGAGGCGATGCATGGCAGGAGGATGCAGAAAAGCGCTGCACAGAAGCTGCTGCTGCACGGCTTAGCCATTGGTGGACAATTAACGAGCTGCAAATTGAGGTTTGCCAGGCCGGTCCAGGAACTTGCTGATGGTATAGCACCGTCGCCAGTTAATTGCGATCCCCTGCAGTCACCGTCAGTCGGTCACCAAGTCAAGGGCGACCAAGACTGAGTGGTCTTCGGGGTCACATCAAACGTTTTCCTCTTTTCCATATGAAAAGCAAACAGATAATGACTCGTTCATAAGAAAAATTAACTACAATGTCGTGCAGGCCGGCCGGGTTGAACAAGTCAGATTATTGTTCATACTTCATCTTCATCATCGGTTCTTTAATATAAGTATTTCTAGGTTTGTTTAAAATCAATTATTTTCTAATTTAAACTGTTAATAATAGATAATTTATAAAGATTATTTATGTATAAATAATATTATTAGATTTATCATAAAATAAGCTATCATAATATACTACTCTTTGTATTAACAATAATTTACTTTTATAATTATTAACTATAAAAGTTAAATAACTTAAACTTTGATCAAACCTAAAATTGCTTATAAGAATTAGGAACGGACGGAGTACATGATGATTGCAACTGCTCATGGACTAACTAGATGTCAAAACACTCCCCATCTAACATTTATGGACCTCGACCATTTACTTGGAAAGTCTCCTGGCAATAATTGTTCATCGTGAAAATCAAGGTGTAGTTATTGCTATATCTTCCTCCTGTTTCTCACATATCTCAATTTCATTTGATCGTATGTTTAGTTTTAGCATGAACTACACCATGATAATTAGTCCATTTGATCGTCTATTTTCTTTGTGTGATAACCCAGGTGTCACAAGCACCTCAATTGCATTTTGACATGCATAAGAGTAGAGGAAAATTGCTGAGTTCAAATTTTCAAGACTTGAAATTTAAACCATTCATTTGAATCAAATAGTGGTCAAATATGTGCTTGAACAAGAACCTCAATATATAGTTTTCACATAAGTGTGGACCGACCAAAATTCTTATGGAATTAACGGGCCAAAAAACAGAATTTTCAGCTTCTAAAGTGGCATGTTTTTCAAGCTCGTAATTCAAATTTGAATTCGAATTATACTGGTCCCGATCCCGATCACCACATAACATGCTGCACATCCTGTTTACTCAGGACAAATTTTGGTATGATTTATATGGAGCTCCAGAAATAATTCATTATTATTGATAGTGACGGTAAGCAAAAATTAAGCAAAGGCCCTGCATGCACTCTGCTCATGTACAATGGGGCAAATCAAATCAGTCCATAGGCACCAACTTATTACTAGTTCCCATATACGATTAATGTTCTGCTCTATAGCTGAGTGCTTGAGTCCTCTTTTCTTGCTCCAATCATCAGTCGGAGTGGTGTTCCCTTTCTTCGTTTTTTTTGTAGACTCAGGAAAACCAGCTGTGTTCACCGTCTGAAGAGTTAGTTATATGCAATTAATGTGTTTGTGAAAGTACAACTGAAATGTTCCGCTAACGGTGATTGAAACTTTCAGGGAGGCAGGGAGCGTATCAGGCTGGATACTCTGAACCTGAACTGAACTAAGCATGCATTTACTAGTAATGACACACCACGTGCGCACGAAGGCGAAGCCGGAGCCGGTAAGCAAGGTGATGTCGATCGTGAAGACGCAGCTGGCACTGAACGACGACACTGCGGCGGTGCTGGAGTGCCGGGGTCCATGTTCACCGAGCTCGGCGCCGACTCGCTGGACACGGTGGACGTCGTGATGGGGGAGTTCGCCATCGCCGTGGAGGAGGACAACGTTCAGACCATCACCATCAACGGCAGATAAACCGATAACCTCGTCCAAGCAAATAAACCGGCAGCATGATCGAGAATCGATCCATCCACCCCATCAACGGCTAAAATGCTTGTACATATTATCAGTAGAGTATTGGCAGGATTTCCTTTTTCGCAACATGTTGCTTTTTCTTCTCTTCCCCTCATTTTTTTTATATAAATTTGTTTAATTATTTAGCTGTAGTGCTAGCTTGTGTGGTTCAATTTCGAGAATATTTTTGTTAATATATAAGTTTCGCTTTTCATATGCATTGTAGTCATCGGTGTTACATATTTCCTGTAATTATTTAAAGTTACTTATCGAGAAATGCTTATATTTATAGATGGAAGATAACTGATGAGGAACCACGGTGTTTTCTGAGACTCTACTACCTTTTATTGAAATTCTTTGAGCACCAATTTGAAATAGGATGCTCTTCTGAGCTAGTATCATGAATCTTTCAGGAAAAAAAAACTCTTTTTTGAGGGATCTTGAATCCTTCAGATTTGTGCAGTTCAAAGTTTCTTGCCGTGCAGGTTCGGAGTAGTTGTTGGTTATGGGATGTGCCCACAACAGAGTAGTACTGGGGAATTGCTCCTTTTCATTTTAGACAATGTCTTTTTTAGGATTGACACTTATCATCCAGCTACCTACAGTGGTACTTCCTCTATCCCAATTTGTTTCACACTTTGGAGGATTTCATCGGAACCAAGTCAGATGGATAGATACAAATAAAGGTATCAATTCACTTTGCTTCCTCCCGTCCGTCAGAACTCCTGGACCCAGAACTCTCCATGTTGTGGCTTTTCATTGCCTCGCACGGGATAGAAAAGACGATGGAAGGAGAGATGGACATACAATGAGATGAGTAACTATTGTACTCTATCCTTTACGCATCGTAGAGCTCATTGCCTGCGGTTTCGAGAACGTCAAACATTGTGGAAAAAATATACTTCGCTAGTACGTCAATTAATTCGGGACGTGGGGAGTATAGTACTATTACCGTCATTGTTGAAGGGGAATAAATATGCAGAGAGCACCAGGTTATAAATATACACGAATTACTGTACTCCAATCGCCAACCCAACCATCATTCAACTTTGAAAGTTGAAATCACCGGATTGTCTTTGCTACTCGCGCATTTATCCAAGTCGATAGCTTGCTATTTATAGGAAGTACAAGGTTCTAAGTAGTTCCGACCAACAGTAGGTAGAGCTAGAGCCTTTGGGTGTGTAAATGCCTTGTACTCCTAGTTACTCCTACTACCGTAGAGCTCTGTTTCGCTGCTGCACCTGCTGGAGCAGAGGAAAAGTGCTTCCCTCCGAAAACCGGGGATGCTTGGTCCCCAAAATTTTTGTGCTTTATTTTTAAAATTTAAAGTGTGGTTTTAATACCACCTCTCATGAGGACGGAGATGTTGTACTCGACAGTTAGGTTGTACTTAAAAAAGACACCTTCAGATATTTGGGATTAATATCGTAGAAGGATGAAGATATCGATGAAGATGTCAATCACATAATTAGAGCCGGGTGGTTGAAGTGGTGTCAAGCCATAATGTTCTATGCGACGCTAGGGTGCCATAAAACCTAAAAGATAAATTCTATAGGACTGCAATTCGACCAACCATGTTATATGAAGCAGAGTGTTGGTCTACTAAAACAAAACATGTCTAAGAACTAGGCGTGATAGAAATGCGTATGCTACGTTGGATATGTGACCACACAAGAAGAGATCATATTAGGAATGACGACATAAGAGAACGATTAGGAGTGACACCAGTGGACGAGAAGCTCGTGCAACACCGTTTGAGATGGTCGCATATCTAAAGGAGGTCAAGAAGCACCAGTACGTAGCGGGATAATAGGGCGCCCTGACAACATGAAGAGAAGCAGAGGAAGATCTAACTTAATATGGCAGGAGTCTTGTGAAGAGGGACTCGAAAGATTGGAATATCTCCAAGAAGTCAGCCGTAGATAGAAATTTATAAAAATGGGGGATACACGTATTAGAACCTTGATTTGCTTTTGATCTTTTTTTCTCCTTTTTAATTTGTCATCTTTTTTATCAGTTGTCGTTGTTTGGATGCTTCTTTCTTCTTCATTTTCTTTTTTCCCTCCATCACTTCTTTTTGTTGGTTGGTCTTGATGGTCTTTTGTCTTCTTAATTATTCTCTATTCTCTGGATTTTATTTCTGTTCATTATTTCTCTTTTGTTGGTTGGTTTTGATGATCTTTTGTCTTCTTAGTTATTATCTGGATTTTGTTTATATGGAGCTCTCAGGTTTCATCCTTAGCCTACCCTAACTTGTTTGGTATTTAAGAGGCTTGGTTGTTGTTGTTGTTGTTGTGTTTCTAAACTTTAAAACTTATTTCTGTAGCGCTCCGCTTAATTCAGACTCAAAAAGATTTAAATTACTTTAAGGGATTACAATTCAAATCTTAAATCATTTTAAGAAAGTACAGTTAATTGTTCAAAAAGAAATTTATTAATGGTCAGAAAGAATTTGTAAACTTACAAGATTATTCGTGAATTTTGAACCTAGTCGAAATCTTTCTAATTAGAATTCAAAATTCAGATTTCAGTTTTATTCACTAATTTAAATTCCCCACAATCTGAGAACAAACTTTTGGGCTAGTTCAAAGTTTCAGGATTTGAATTCCAGAATTTGTTGAGTTTTTGGATTCCTCTCAAAAAAAAATTTTCTAGTGAGACCCACTGGACAGTAGGCCCCTGTGGTCAGCCACTTCCTTCTCTCTCTCTGTGTTTCTCTTCTCTCTTCCTCTCTCTCTCTCTCTCAGACGCGCGCGCATGGTAGAGAATGGCCGCCACCTCCCGCGCGCTTGGCGTTTCGCAGCGCGCATGGGCGGCGTGGCGAGCGCGCGACGCGCGAGCCACAGCTTAAAGCCGCGCCTTGTCCGCTCTGTCGCATGCCTTGGCCGCTGCACCTCCGTCTTCCTCTCGCCTGCGCTCTCTCTGTCTCTGTTTCTCTTCTCCAGTTCTTCTCTGCCGAGCGCCCACGACACCGTGCCTCATGCTCGCCAAAGTTCGGCCAATCCTTCGCAAATCGAAGCACCCGAAAGCCCCCTTTCCAGTCCCGAGCTCAAACCGCCTCCAACATCACTGGAGCTCGCCGGATTTTGGAGCGCCGCCGCCCGAAACTCGCCGTCGCAAGGGAGCCGCACTGGTGAGGGCCCCGCTCGCTTCGCGTTTTAGTCTTTTTTTCTTGCCATTCTTGAAACTCAGAGCACGGCTCTCACCGCCGGCCGTTCTCCAGGGGGAGCTCTCTTTCGCCGGGAACGCGTGTAACACCCCAGGTAAAGCTATGCGTGAATGCTACTAAAACACATAAATAATTCCTAACAATCATAAAATCCTAATGAAATTTTGACAAGGTCTTCCCTGCAAACTCTTTACTTCGTGGACTTTTCAATTCACAATTGATGAGTATATAGTTAAAATAAACTAGATAAGCATCAACAGTACAACATATTCAAGGAAATGAACAGAAACTGAACTGGGAAAACTATAAGACAGTGCTCAACCCAACAAAGAAATGAATTCTAAGTCTAATGGTAGCAACCATAGTCTAGATCAATCATTAATCAATGACAATGCAATGTGGATGTGCACATTAGAAGTGACGAACCCCAACCCATGCATGCTTGATCATCGGGTACCTAAAACCAAATAACACAAGGGTGAGTAAAAACACTTAGTAAGCACACTATAGAGCTAGAAACAATGATATTGAAACACCATGAACAATGAGGAAAGGAATAGAACATTCATTGAGGTAGTTTCTGTCTGAAACGGACAAAACTTAAATACATCATTTGCATTTACCGGTAAAGCCGAGCAAGTGGGGCCAGCACTTACTCATAGTAACATGAATATAAAAACCAAATTGCACATCCGGAATATCCGGCACTTGATTGGTAAATAAATGAATAACATGAACATGAACTGTTGAAGGAACAATTAATGAAACACTTGAATATGGAAGAATTCGAATATTGAATAAACATCGCATGAAAACCAGGAATATATGAAAACAACCATATTTATCACCACACAAGCTCGTCATGCACTTGCCTCAACTAAGGATGACGATACTCCGAAGTAGACCTCGGACACCTGAACCGTCTAATCTTGTATCACGAAATCTATGACTTAGAAACGTTCATAGACATACACCAGAATTTCAGAATTGAAGCTAAACCTGACCTGTCCACTGTTATACTTGTAACTTTTGATTGCTTAACCTAGCAGGCAAATGAATACATGTTTGCAATCTACAGAAAATTTCCTACAACTTTCATTATTACCAATTTGGCCAATTCGGAATCTCTTTGTCAAAAATAACTAAACAAATTACCGCACATACTTGGAACAATTCTGACACAGCAGCACTAGTTGATGATTTCTCCCTAACGGTTGATCTGAATTGAGTAGGACCAAAGCTATTGGAAAGATAAAAACCATATCTACAACTTTTCGTTATGGGTAGGACATCTAATTAATCATGATTTTGGTCAGATTGAAAAACAACTTCACTGCAAGGAATTGGCTGAATTACCCGAACGTGATGTCAAATCCCAATGTCCCTGGGTTAATCTATGTACTGCTAGTAGAGATTAGGAATTACCAAGAGAGCCTAATCAGGAATTTCGTAGAAGACTTTTGATCTGTGAAATTTTGTTTCTTCTCTCCCTCCTCCCTTCCCTTCTCCTAGCGCAGGGCAAGTAGGCAGCAGCAGCAGTAAGGAGCAGCAGCGGCAGTAGAAGGGCCAGCACCAGCGCTTCTCTCTATTTCTCTCTCCCTCCCTCTTGCCCCCCCCCCCCCCCCCTCAGATCAGCAGCGATGGTGGAGACCAATGGCAGGGGAGGCAGCGGTGCTTTGGAGAAGAGAAGAGAAGAGAAGAGGAGGCGGCGGCGTACGTGGAGAAAATAAAATAGAGGCAGCAGCGATGCACTGAGTAGGAGTAGAATTAGGTTAAATCAATGGCTCAGATTTAATTATCATATAACACACTCATTTGATCACCGAAACCAACATATGAGTAGTTAAACAGATGTGTTTTGATGAGATCTACGCATCCACGGTGTCCGATCGTCCAACCGCTCGATGGTTCAAAAAGGTCAAATTTTAGTCGACCTACTAGTCATTTAGGAAAAACTTAAATTTGTTTTTATAAAACCTAGGATATTACAACGTGCGTCATCGCCGGCCGCCGCAGAGCACGTCGCCGCTGACCGCTTTTCGGTGAGCGTTCCTGGCCGTTAACTTCCATTCCGGCTTTGTCTCGTCGCGTAGGAGCTCTTGGGCAAGGCTAGGCGCGCCGCCGCGCTGCCGCTCGTCGCTGCCGCCGCCCCGAAGCTTGCCGGCGGTCCAAACCTAGTCAAATCGAACCCTCGCGCGAGGCTCGTGCCGTCGGTGCCCTCGCCGCGGCCAGCCGTCGATGGTAGTGCCGCCGCCGTCTCCAGCCGTCGCTAGGGCTAAAGCCCTAGCTAGGGTTTCCATTTTCTAATTGATTTGCTAATTGTTAGTTCAGCTAAGAACTAAATAAATAGTATAAAATCGAATTTGACTCAGAAAAATAAAAGTCCAACTGTTCTGGAATCAGGAAAAAATGTAGTTTTTATGAAAAATATAAAACTTCATGGTTAGGATTTAATAATTTTGGGACTTTATTTAATTAATAATCATTGGCCAAAAACCTAATTAATTGAATTTCAATTATTAAAATCTGAAAAATTTGTATAAAAATCCCCGAGTGCACCTTGAGTTAAGAAGTGTTTGAAATGGCAATTAGGGTTGTTTAGATGCTATTAAATTGTTTAGCATGGTATTAAAGTTAAAATTATTCCTCGATCACTTTAAGTCTTTAAATTGCTATCGACCACTTTAATTCGTTGAGAAAATGTTAATTAATGATTTCACCTCTCTACTTGCATCATGTAGACGCCGATGTGCACGAGGTAGACGTCGAGGTTGAGCCCGAGTTTTCTAAAGAACCCGCTGCTGTAGACCAGGAGGAGCATCCACAAGCAAGCTCCGGTGCACTACCGTTTTCAAAAGTTTTCCTTTATAACTGTATATGTGAGTCATGTGATGTGCATTAGGTTGGCAGGAGTTGGATAAAATCCTAGATGCATATGTTCAAGTAGTACCTACTATAAAATATTGGTACAGGTAGCTCGATGTAGATGCTATGCTTAGTAATATCATACGTAGAAGTCGAGTAGAGTGGACACTGCTCGCGATATGATAGGAGTTGTTTGAAAGTTCCACTTCTTATTAAAGGACTGTAGTGAGTTCATATTTTCATGGAAAGAAACTGGGGGTCAGACTGGAATGGTAGGAGGGCAACAGAACATGGATTCTGTGTGCGGTAGCTCTGTCTGATCCGTGCGGCACAGTTTGTCTAAGTATTGAATATACTGTTTACATGCTAGAGCTATGGAATCCAGTAACCTAGGTAGCCTAGTGTCGGCAAAGCTGAACCTACCTTACCGGTGTCTGATTGGAGGTGGGCTGGGATGGACAGTGTGAGAACTCCACAGATACCGTCCGAGACGGGTGATCTGGTGGGATGCGGCACTGTTGAGGTAGCGTAAAAGGGAATTAGCTTTGTCGGATCTGGTGTGAATGGTTGCCACGTGCGGTCCGGGTCGCGCACGTGTCGTGTGACCAGATTAACCCTGCAGGTGTAAATCGTTACGAACCGTTGCCGTCTCAGTCTAAAGTTTGCTTGACCTCTCTGTCGCATATGTTAATAAGTAAACAAGAAGAAGAACGATGATTAAAGTGGATGAATATTATGATAATGTTTGTCAACATGATTGTTTATAATCTGACTAAAACTTGAAAGTAGAAAGCTAATAATTAGGGCGTGTTCTTTTTACAATTACCCTACCCGGAGTCAGCCTTGCATGTCTAGGAGTCGGCTGTAGATAGCCACGTTGATAGGTCAGTCTTGCTAAGTTTTTAGAAGCTCACGCTTTGCGACGTGTGGGTTTTCAGATGGTCAGATTCTTCGTGGTAACGATGGTCATCCTTGGGAGGAGTCAGCCCCCGGATGGGGTAGTTTCCAGTGGGAACAGATCGAGTAGGCCGCGGCTTGTGTGTGGCTAGTAGCAATGTGCCATTGGGCAAGACATATGCTTTTGCTTAGTGTCATGGAGTCGGAGTCTGTAATCTTATCTTTCGCTTTCGTTTGAAGACGACATTGTTTCCGCTTGCTGTTTTCAGAACTTGTTCGTATGGAACTAAATTCTCTGTAATAACTACTCATGTAATATTATTTCCTGTCTGTAAATCATTATGTTATCTGCCTGTGTTGTATTCTGCGTATGTTCGCTTCGACGAGCATCGCCCAGAATGGATCTCAGGAAGAGGGATCTCCCCCGTTCAGGGGCGGTCCGCCACAATTTCCTTCTTAAATTGATATCATTTGAACCATGAATCTAACATCAAATTGAACTAATATTATTTGGTAGCTGATAAAGTGATATAATAGTTTTAAAACGAGATATTCCATTAACATTGCATTAAGAGGATCCACTGAAGTGTGTACAAAATCAAAAAATATGGTGTGGCACCATAGGTTCCTGGTCGGCATCAGGAAATACGGCGCGTGTTGTGGTCGCTTTTATGCTTTACTAGTAGATTATACTCTACTAGTTCTCATAAGCCTCTTTATTAGGAGTAAGTGTAACCTATAACATTGATACATTACAATAAAGAATATATTTTTTAAAAAAATTCATTTCATAAAGTTATAAGTATACCAATCTTTATTAAGAGTTAAAAATATTACCGAGCGACAACATGCCTAGAAAGTCAAGCATGTCCTAACATGTATAGCCTGATTTGGCAGAGGATTAGGGCTTGTTTGGGAGAGCTCCACTATATAAAAAATCAATTTTGTTCCACAATTGCATCATGGAGCAGCTTCGTTTCAGATTTATAGATCCACCACAAAGTGTTTGACTAAAAATTTAACTCCAGCTCTAGATATCCAAGGTTTTGATTGAAAAGGTCTATTATGCCCCTATAAAAATCTCTATTTTTCTCATTACAAATCAATATGTTTTGTATGGTGTGAGATGCTCTGTATCGATGTGAGATCGTTCGATTCGGAAGAAAAATGCGAAAAAAGACAAAAGAATCCAATGGATATGTTTTGTAATAAATGACATATTTGGTAATTTTTTATCAACTCTATGATTTTTAATTTGGAGCACCTCCTCATGAGCTCCAAAAAAAAGGGGAGTTAGCCCCAACTCCACCTTTTTCTCTGGATCTGGAGTTGGTGGAGCTAAAATGTTTGGTTAGTAAATTTGAGAGCCGAACTGAAAAAAGATAGAGTAGAGCTCTCCCAAACAGGCTCTTAGAATTCTTTTGCTTAATTTATCTAATAGTCCTACTTCCCAAAGTTTATTCTTTTTCTTTTGAGAGAAAGGAAATGTGTCACCTTTTCCTAAAACAAAATAACTCCTAATCAGTATGAAAAAATGATTAATTTGTTCGATGCAATGGAACAAACATGACTACAACTAGCTCCCACGGGTTTTGGTGGCTTTAGAACTCAAGAGGTGTAAGGTTCTCCATATCCATGCAAACTTTTTAAAAAAAGAGGATTCATATAGATGCTTGAGGAAGTTAGAGCAACAGAGGTGGTAGGAACAAATTTACACATTAAGAACACCTCATAGATGGTGCAAGATGAAAAGGAGTAAGATCCATGGGCATCAAGACACGATTGAAGGAGAAGAGTGCAAATAAAAGTTATAAAGAAATCCATTTCCAATCTAACAACCAAAGGCCACACAACCATTCAAAAGCTTGGCCTCTTCAAGATTATTGCTTAGAGCCTTATTATCTTTCAAACAAACAAAAATAGATATGTAATAAGAATTGTAATTGTATTTAAACACGCAATTGAAGATCGAAGTTGAAATGATCAATCATACGAACCCAACTGAAGTGTACAATTGAGTGTTTATTCTTACTCTGAGCACATACAAATTTTCTCGACACATGATGAAGACTAGATAGTTTTCCTCCTCTTCCTCATATCAATGCGCTACGTTGCTTTCGGCTGGTAGGGTCTCTAACGCGAATCTTCGAATAGATCGTAACCTATTGAGGCAGCCTCTATCCTTCACCTCCCGTGCCACCTTTCCAATTATTGTTGAATCCTCATCCCTATAGGCCAACCGCCTTTCTCTGCCACCTTGATTGCAGCGTTCCCGTCATCTTACTGTCTGCCCACCTTCCACCTCCTTACCGCTCTTCTAAGTCCACATGAATTTTGACAGAGTTACCAATCTAAATCTTGAATCTCTACGAAGATGTTTAATAGAGTTAGTACAGGCTTAGCTAGCCTTTGACACGACAAAAATAAAGTTAGGGCAGAAGTAAGATCAGTAAAGACGCCGAAGCAGCAGGGGAATAATCCCGACCGAGGATGACACCAGTAAAGCCGGCGCCGCCATGTGCCGAGGACACACCTCGCCTTGGATACGGAAACGACGTGTCCAGATCTCACACCGTCCAACTGATACTCCAACGGTCGGATCGGACCCGTCTTCCACTCTCTGCTTTACATATTCTGTCCGACGCGCCCGTACCCTGCCCCCACTCGTGTTTTCTCGCCCAAATCTCGCGAAGCGG
>LFJQ01000199.1:0-47626 GCA_001182835.1 Oropetium thomaeum | reverse complement strand
CAGTACTTGAGATCCTAGGGATTGCCTGGGTGCGCGTAGGTCCCTTGGAAGTTACCTACGAAGACCTCCTTCAGATCGGACCAGCTCGTGATCTGATTGGCGGGGAGGTGCTCGAGCCATGTCCTGGCCGAGTCGGCCAGGTAGAGCGGTAGGTTGCGGACGATGAAATGATTATCATCCGCTCCTCCGGCTCGACAGGCGAGGCGATAGTCTTTGAGCCAAAGGCTCGGGTTTGTCTTCCCCGCGTACTTCGGTACATTGGTCGGAGGCCAAAAACGCCAGGGAAACGGGGCGCTCCGAACGTGGGAACTGAATGCCCGAGGCCCCGGAGCGTTTGTGGCTCAGACTCCTGTCCTCGTTCTCATCGTGGCGCCCACCTCGGCGTGGGTGGTGGCCCCTTCTCATTTCGGAGACGTGCTCCAGCTGCCACCGTTGCGCCTCCAAGGTGGCGGGCGTCATGGTTCGCGGCGAGACGTCCGCGGACGAAGGCTTCGAGGCGTCGTCTATCCCGGGATGTGTCTGTTGGACAGACACTTTCAGGGTTCGCGGTCTGCGAATCAGCGACCGCGAGCTCTCTGCTTGTTGCTCTGCCGCTCGTTGTAGCAACGCCTCAACTTCGCGTTGAGTGCGTCGAGCCTCAGGCGTGGCAGGCTCGGGGAGCCCCCAGAGTAATGCCGCCACTGCGGCGAGGTTCTGGCTCGCACGTGCTTCGCGCGGGCGTCCGTCACCTTCCTCGATAATCCGTTGGCCCGCCCCACGGCGAGCGAGTTCACGGTCGACTTCCGCCTGCTCCTGTTCCAACTGGCGCTTGGCCTCATGGAGCTCCTTCCTCCGCGCTTGTAACTGCTCGGGCAGTACGTCGCGGGAGGGAGTCCCGGTCATCGCCGCTGGCAAGGTGACAGGGAGATCGCTCCCCGTATTAGGGGGATCTTCCGAATGTGCCATGAGGCATTCGCGAGAGGGGTTGTGGCTCCCCTCACTATGTTCTACACCAGAATATCCATTCGCCTCGTCGAGGAGGTCGAAGAAAGATTCTGATGCATAGCCCATCATCCCCACGAACTCGTTGTCTGTGGGGCACAGGCTTTCGCACGATGACGCGCAGGTCATCGTGACTTTGCCGACGCTGGCCCGGCAAGGCGAAGTGGTTGCGTGCGGACCCCTATGGGAGGGCTTCGAAGAGCGCGAACCCTTGCCAGACCATCGCGCTTTTCCGTTGACCGAGGTTGTCCTCTGAGGTGGCAATGAAGTCAAGGCTCCCGAAGCACACGATCGTGCCGGGAATCCATCCGTTGACGTGATTTGGCCATCGAAACCTGAAAAGTGGTCGACAAAAACACGCAAAGCCCCTACCTGGCACGCCAACTGTCGGTGTTTGTTACCGCCGACTAGTAATTTTATCGTGGGATGCGTGTTTTGGGGTTTCGATGGTTCACGAGAGGACACAAGGATTTATACTAGTTCGGGCAATAACGCCCTACGTCCAATTTCGTGCTGCTCGTGTTACTCGTGACAGATTTGTAGTAGGTTATAAATGGGTGAGAGAGGGAGAGTTTCCCAAGTCTCTGGATGATAAAGAGGAATGTGGTGAATTGTTCGCGCATATGTTGTGTCTCCTTCTCCTGGATCGTGTTCGTGGCCTGTCCTCTTTCTTCGTCCCGGCTTCCCCTCCTTTTATATCGTAAAGAGGGGATGCCAGGTTCATGTTACAGGTCGTGCCGTACGTCCGAATTGGGCTCCGCCACGACAGATGATGCCATCGGGCGTGCAGTGCCTTCCTGTTCGCCGTGTGCAAGTGTCGTCAATCGTAGCCGTCCCGTCCGTACGGGAACGTTTCCTGTTGGTGGTGACGGAATGACACTGTGGTCATGGCGTCACTCGGAACATCCCGTCATGATGGAGCGGCGGGCTTCTGACAGGAACTGCAGCAGCGGGTCCATCCTTTGGACGGTGCACATCGTGCGTATTTATCGCCCACTTGCTCGAGCGATCGATGGCTCCATCTGTCAGCGGCATCGGTGTGTCAGGCATTTATATCAACCACCACCGTCCCGCTATCGCGGCGCGCGATGCAGTCTTCTGACCCCAATGCGGATGGGGTCGAGCGCGTTGGCTATGTTGCGGAGGGTCCGACCCCTTCCTGAGGGGGTCGGGCGAGGCGAAGATTTCCTTCCCATGCGACCGTGGGTGTCTGTATGACACGTGGATCGTCGAGGTGAAAATCGTTTCTGCCTTAATCATATGTTAGGGCTGAGGATCATTAAGGCTAATCACCTCCGGTATTAACCCTCGACAGTTATGTACGTCTTTGTCCCTTTTACATAGAGATGGTTCTCAATGGGCTGCACTCCATCAAGCACAGGACTCGCTCCTGATTTTGTTGATGCTGAATGTAAGATTGAGTAAACGAGAGGGGGGAGCAGGGTGTGAATTGAGCACAGCACTCAAACTACCAAGATCGCACAACTCCTACTATACTACTGGTGGGATAAGCAAGGAAAACAAGCAAGCATGGTATAGAGAGGTAGTAAGAGGTAGGCTAACCAACAGAGAGATGAACAAGCAAGCGAAGAACCTATGCACACTTTGTAGCTACATACGTTAAACACATCCTGGTAAGATAGGTAACAAGGAGGAATCATTTGAAGAGCCATATAAGTAGCGAAAGACATATGCTAGTATTGAGAAAAACAAGCTCAGACTACTAGCAAAGGTAAACCACAAGCAATCATATCGATACTCCTTGGAAGCTAAGTAAATGCAGAAGCTCAAGTGCAACTAAGAAAAGAGAGAGTGAGGGAAAGAATGTTCATGGATTATTTTCTCAAGGCCTCGAAAGGTTCGGGTCTTCGCCTACTTATTGTTGGACCACTCCATTGGAGTCTTGATCCCTCACACTATTTTTTAGAACGAAGTCCTCCAAGGTGTGATACATCCTCTTGAGTAAGTGATGTCCCCTTAGAGCACAATCCATCCTTGAAGTGAATCACGGGCTCACCTCCCATCTTCTGAGCAATGCTCTCTCTTAGAACACTCACTACTATTGGGTGAAGTCCGACCGCTCCCAGCCACCGACAACACCTTGTCAAGACAGCATCAACACGGGCACTCCACTAGTGATGCCATTTTGAACGGAGGCTCAAACCATATCCAAACTTGGTGAACTTTTTCACAATCTCCACCGAGGGCTTAATACCAACGTCTAGTCGTCTAGGCATCACCAAATGTCAAGAGTAACAAGCTTGATATCCTCAACTGATCCCTTGTGAGGTAGTCTTACCTAACAAGGTGCACACTTGGCTCTATGCAGCGGTAATCCACTCCTTGATCTTGATCTAATAGGTTTGATGGTGATCTTGGGTGGCATGGAGCTATTCATATGTGTATGCACTTCTCTTTAGCTAGAGAAACCTCAATGCCCGTGGCAGGATATATAGCCCCAGCACCGAGTAGATCCATTGTCAAAGTGCAACTAGTTGTTTCAGCTTTTTCACGTGCCCTCATAGTTACAGCGAGGTCACCATATAGTAACAGTGACTTTTGGCAGTCTTCAGTATTGAGGAATACCACTCACATCCGCTCCAATTGAGGTGATCTCCATTGCATGAAAAGGTCCTGAAATTACCCACAACTTTGTTGTTCTGATCGAGGACTGATTCAGCTATCATGAAGTCATTATGGTCACTCCTTTGGTCTGTACATTGACCCTCCTAGCAGGGTTTAGTATTTCGGCCATACTCTAAGCTCCAAGCTCCGACGAGGGCATCTACCTATGGATATAAATCTGTTCGAAGGCCTTACAACTTTGATGTTATGGAGAGTCCTGATTTGTCCATTCTCAGGCCAATATAGTCACCGTGCAGTACGGTGACTAACTGGACATTCTTCAACTAGTCATCGATTGCACTCTATGGAGCACTAAGGTGAGCTCCTGACCTTGTATTATAGGACTAAACCATACTTTAATTTCGTTTGCGCTCTGCAGCAATGTACGTGACATCACCATACAATACGGTGACTATACCATTTTAGCGGACTTCGATTTTCTGCGTCAGCCTTCAGACCATAGAGCGAACCAATGCTCACCTAGTTAAAAAGTAAAGAATGCTCTCCTAGTTCAAATTATTGAATGCAGCCAGGTGATATGCATTGGCCTCCCATGTGATAATATAGGCAACCAACACACTAAGCGCATTAACTCACCTCGCTCAAATGGCCCTGATTTGTTGACCCATCAATTGGACCCAGCTAAGATGCCTTCTTTCATGACAGGTGCTTATTCTTAATCTACTTCCTTCTGACAACGGTGTGGCTTTGAGCTTGGTTTCTGGCGCGCACATGCGAAAAACGAGCACGACCTGGGTGACCTGTGGTGCGCGTGACGGACAGCCAAGAGAAATGATAGAGAATATGACAACATCCACTTCATCGACATGGATGCGTCGAGCTTGCCTTGCGCGCTAGTTTGAACAGCTGTTGCCGCTAGGCACCCCCACAAGCTCGAGCTTGCGCTTGCCACCTAACTCGTGGCGTCGTCGCGCTCCTTATTCTGGAACCACTCCAAACACTTAACGCTCAACGCTTATGTCGTGCATGCGCATTCTCCCATCCTTGTAAAGTGTATTAGCAAATATTGTTCTACTGTTTCTATGTATTAAGCAAATAATATATCTTTATCTCATAACAGAAAGTGTAGAAATATTGTTGCAATAGCTAAGAATGTGGTAATACCTTTTTTATTGCAAACAAATTTTCAAGAATACAACAACATAATTTTGTTGTGAAAGAAATATCTATTTCTAGGGCATGTCACTGGTGGCAATAGCAGTGATTTTTGCAACAAAAAGTTAAGTTATACAACCATTATTTTTTCATCGCAATATGTTCAACCTATTACCACAATATAATGGATTGTTGCAATATAATCAATTTATTACCATGAAACTAAATTGTATTGCAACAGCAAAAGCTTCATGATAGTATTATCAAAAAATCGTAATTATTTTATAAATGGTGGTGATAACACATGTGTCTTGCAATCATATTGAAGACTATGACAATGACAAATATTTGTCGCAATATCATTCTAATATCGCAACACTTTATAAAAATTATGGCAATAGCACAACCAACTGCAATGAAATTTGTATTGTTGCAATAGGTCAATTTTGTAGGATTGCGACCCTTACGATCAAAATGGGTTTCAATTTCTCAGGAAAAAATGAATCATATTGTTAAAAATCCAATCAGGTTGTGCTAAAATTACAAAAATAAATCCTTGCTACTACGAGAACAACAAGCAGACAATGCTTTCACTACCAAACTATGACAACTATATATTTTGATGTTCAGAATTTTTTTCTCCGTATAAGAAGCAACAAATTAGTAAATAAAAAGTAACATATATTATGAGCATATGTCACAAAAATTGATCATTTTAATTTACATTACCATTCTATGGTTATTCTTTTTACTTCAAAACAATTGTCCTCTAATATGGATGTTTTGAGAAAATGTGTACAACATCACTTGAGATGATTGAGCATAATAACATTTACAATTTTTCTCCTTAGCTAGACTGTACATGTAATAGAATTTACGTAAATGACGATTTCTCTACTATCAGCATCTGTAAAAAGCTCATAAGCATGCATGTGATTTTCCGCACTTCAGAGTTCTTCCATAACGGCCATTGCAAATTTTAACAAAAAATCTGCACCTTCAGCCTTTATTCGACCTCTTTCTTGCTCAGCATTATCTCCTCTGTTTACTTTGTTTTCAATTCAAGATACCTGCCCATGAAATCTGCATCAATCCCATTTTATTTCTGATTCTACCCAAGCGTTACCACTTTAGCTCCCGTGACAGCACCTTCTTCACCTCTCGTAGCACATCAGCTTTCTGTTACTTCAAATAGACACATCGCAGCTTTGGTTGATGCACTACACTCACATTATCATCATTGATGTCTTCATAGCCTTGTACACATATGTTGTAAGTCTTGAGAGAAGCTAAACTTTCGACAGCTCCATATTGTGATCAACATTCTCCTGCTGGTGGGTTATTCTCCCTTTCCTATACATCAACACAATAGATAAAGGCCCCCTTTGGCAAAGATTCTCGGGGAGTGATTCTCAGTGAGAAGTGATTCTCTAAGTCAGAAGTGATTCTGTGGCCGAAATTGATTCTTTTTATTCTTTATGATATATTCTCACAATCAGGACAGAGAATCACTTCACAGAATCAGGAGAAGCTACTTTTTTCAGCTTCCAACCCCGTAGTTCATTTCAAAGAATCACTTCATAGAATCAATCAAGAATCACTTTTCCTGCAATACAGCGTTTGGTAGAGCTCCCCAGATTCTCTCTGAGAATCAGCTCCGTGGAGCTCTACCAAAGGGGGCCAAAGTTTATAGAGTCCTCAGCTAAATGGCCTTGTAGACTTAAGTAGGACTCTATGTCATGAAATTTGAAGGCTTAGAATTTAGAACTGATACTTTATCATCATAGAGCTTTCACAAGGAATCAAATAGGTGAAATGACTTTTTCTAAAAATTGCTACCTTTTAGAAGGAATTATTGAACACAAGCAATGAAAAAATTACATCAAAAAAATTGAGAAATAGCAACTATGACAACCAAATTAGATGAAAGAATTTATTTAAAATTATAATTATAATATTATCCCCAAATTGATGGGTCACCTATAATTCTGCATAGAGTATCAGACACCGCTTCACTTACTAGCCACTTTTAAAATCATGTAATCCCTTTATAGTACTTTCTCTTTATACAAAATCTGGATCTTAGTATATGAGACATATGCAAACCTATCATGGAACAATTTTAATTATTCTATTCCATGCATCGGTACTCCAACCATTCTAAGCTCTAGCCATATAATATTATATTATCTCTGGTTAGTGTAAATTACTTAATGTATTTAAACTATTCTACTATGTTTTGCACTCAAACAATAAATGGAGTATCCCGACCATTAGATTGAAGCGAAAAAGATGGATATATATGTGTTATTGTTATTGGAACAGAGATGATCGAATAGGGCACGAGTGTCAAGTTTTGCATATATAATGTATTGTCGGTGGGGTGGTGGATAATGTGTGTACATTCCTTCGTCCCTCTTCTTGTCTCGTAGATGTTCGATGATGGATGAAGCCCCAAGTTCTTCGACAAGGTGATTCTCCGGACCAACATGAATGACGAAGTTGTCTGCTATTGATATTGCTTTGATCATTACATGTATTGTGCATATCTACAAAACTTGTATATATCATTTATTTAACATATACAATTCATTTCAATATTTACATTAGTTTATTAAGAATTTTAAAGCTAACTAAAATTAAAAATAGTTAAATATGTTCTACATCATCTACACAATCTTTGTTATAACTAGTTTTAACTATGAAGGTTGCAAAGTTTAAATTTGTAGAGTTAGATCAGGAACCCACTATTTACATTAAAAAAAGAAATGAGAAAAAATATACTCATGTCTAGATATAATAGAAGATATAATAATCTCGTAGACAAATATAATATCTCTAAAAAAAATCTATAGTACTATAAAAAGGGGGAAAATCCACTTTACTCTCTTGGGGTTTCATCAAAATACGAAAAACCTCACACATACTAACATTTGATTTATTTCTTATCCAAACATTGCTAATCCCATCCACTTAATTATTAACTGCTGAACTTGTTTTCCCACCCCGGCTTGCTGATGTGGATATGAGTCTGTTTAGGCTGGGATTGGGCAACTGGTGGTCCACGTGTGCCTGCCCATTCTTCGGTACAGCCGGCGACATTCTTCTTCTAGTATAACTAGAAAAGTACTCGAACATGTGTATGTGTTGATCGAACGCTGCATGTCGCCTCATGGTTGAAGCACACGGTAGATGACTATGAAGCATGGCAGGATGGCCCTTGGGTTGGCCACGAAGAGCTCGTCCACGTTCCCGTACACGCTGCTGCTGGCCACGTCCTCGTCGGCCACCGAATCGAACAGGCTCGCCTCCTGCTCAGCATCAGGGGCATTATTAATATTAAAACTGTGACATGTCAGAGTAAAAATTCATACATATTATCTTAAAAATTTCTTCTAACATTTCTGGACGCAAAATCATTGATGATGGTGCTGGTGTCAACCTCATCCAACAATTTCTTCTCAACGCATAAAGTGGCCAATCCATTCATTCGTTCTTGCGACATTGTAGATCTTAAATAGTTCTTCAACAATTTTAACTTTTGAAAAGCTTCTTTCAGCAGAGGCCACAGTCATAGAAACACTAAATAAGATCCGATATACAATAGAAATAGAAATATTTGGATAAGACTCCATCCTCGTGATGTACTCAAAAACCTTCATAGCAGACATATCCGTTTCCGTCAAACTTGACTTCAGAACCGTTAACTCAGAGATTAAATCATTTAATTCAACATCACATGAACCATCCGGAGAAGAAAATGTATTTGCAAATTTAGTGTAGCAATCTTCCAGTTGAGTACCATCCAATGACTTCAAGATTTCTAAGCTTAATAAGAATTCAAATATATTTTTAAATTTCTGAAGTTCCTCGGACTTAAGTATCAATGAAGTGTTTGCTGTATCAACCAGAACCAAGAAATAATTGACTTCAAATTCTTCTCAGCCTTTAGAATTTCTTCACAGAACTCGCTTTCATCAAACTGTTTCTTTCTTTGACCTTGCCTCTTGACTGAAAATATGAATCCACACCCATTTCAGTTACAATACCTTTAGCAGTGATCATACTTACAGCAAAACCTTCATTTCTATAGTTGCTAAAGTATTTCCTCATATCATCTATTTGCTGTAAGGTAGTGTCAACACACATAGCTGGCGACTGCAACTTCTTGCTCACAGTATTTACAGCATATAGAACATCATGCCAAATGACCATAGCAAGAAAATGAACTCATTTGCTTAGTGCTTCAAATAAATTGTTTGCATCAGTCTTATCACTAGCTTCAGAATCACTAGAGTCACGTATATATGATAAAGCTGACCTGAGCTGTGAAGCTTGATACCTAATTGCTTGAACACTTTTGATCCGACTCTCCCATCAAGTATTAGATAATGATTTTACAGTGAAATGTGAAACATGGTCAAGCAGAACCTTCCATTTTTGTTTCTAGATCGAGCAAATAATACGTAAATCTTTTGAACAATTCCAAAAAACTCAATAGCTTGACCGCATGATTTAGCCATATCACAAAGGGTGAGATTAAGACTATGGCAAGCACATGGCATGTATAGAGCTCTACCATTAATATCATGCAATCGAGTTTTCACTCCCTGGTTTTTCCCCTTCACATTAGAGCCATTGTCATAACCTTGACCCTTGATATCATCAATGTTAAGATCAAAAGACTTCATGGAATCAATCAATAGTTTAAATAGTCCTAGACCAGATGTGTCATCCACCTTCAAGAAACCCAAAAAGAACTCCTGAATTTTTATATTGCCATCAGACATATATATCAACACAACGAATTAATCAACAAGGTCATTTGTTCTTGATGACTCACATCAGGAGTACAATCCAGGATAATAGAAAAATATTTAGCCTCTTTTACAACCTTTATAATTGACTGTGTAATCAGAAGCCAAAAGAGAAATCAACTCATCCTGAATTTTGTGACTGAGATAGTGATACTGAATCTCTTTATTTTGAGCCCGTCTAAGGTGGTATTGCATTACCAAATCAAACTCTGCAACCATCTCAACACAAGCATAGAAATTACAATTCTGATCATTATAAAGCTTCTCATTAGATCCTCTAAACCAAAACTGCGTTTACCAAGAAATTTCACAATAGCAACTACCTTTAATAAAACTTGTCCGATGCGTTGTTTCTACTTTGCGATGTCGATTGGTTGTTGTATCTCTTTATTGATTATCTCATTCTTGCTCATCCTAGCTCTGAGGTCACCCTTGGATCACCCAGAGCACACGCCGCTTAACATCAACCTGTTATCTGTTCGAGACGATGTTTGCAACTTCGTGCCCAAAGAACTGGCCCCACGTTAGTAGTAGGAGCACCACCTTCCTAAGCCTGACCTAAACATAGTACACATCATCAAAAATCGGGGTGGGAAAATAGGTTTATAAGTGGACATGATTAGCTAAGCTTTGATGAGAAACAAAGATACAAAAAATAGTTATATATTTTTTTTTGAAATTTCTCTTTATTATTACCACTGTATATGAAATATTCAGACTTTTTGCTACCTTACTGCAATATAAATTTTTATAATATTATCCTTTAAAATGGTATGGACATATCCAACGGAGGACGTAAGCTAGAGGCACCAGTACGTAGCTGGATAATAAGGCGCCCCGACAATGTGAAGAGAAAAGTAGAGCAAGACCAAAATTGACATGGGAGTAGCCTGTGAAGAGGGACTTTAGAGATTGGAATATTGTTAAGGAGTTAGTTGTAGGTAGCAATTTATGAAAAATGACGATACACGTATCAGAACCTTATTTCTTTTTTAACTTTTTTTCTCATTTCTATTTTAATCTCTCATTTTTTTATGTCGGCCTTTGTTGTTTGAGTGTTTCATTCTTCTTTATGTTTTTTTTTCCGTTCATTGTTTGTCTTTGATTGGATAAATTTGATGGTATTTCATCTTTTATCTTTGTTATTCTTTGGGTCTTGTTTTTGTATGAATCTCTCATGCTGTATCTCCAGCCATCTCAACTTGTTTAGGACTAAAAGGCTTGATTATTGTTGTTATGTATACTTTAAAATATTTTAAGAATGTTTATGGATGTTTCTGCACAAAAGTAATAAACTAATAATCATTCCTATGAATGAAACAATTGGTTCTTTTGGTTTGATATTTCGTCCGCTAGTTAAATGATTATTATTTTTGTGCACAAGTCTATTATTTCTAAAACTGTGGGGTTCGTTAGAAATCGTCATTACTGAAAAACCATATGTGTACTATATATCTTGCAATTGATGGGCAGTACCACTATCTATGAGACTTGTTATGGTGCTTGGGAGGTACCTCCATCTCTAATTAATCTCAATCATTGATGTTTAAAATTATAACTATGAATTAATTAATTATGTCAAAGGGCAGTATGGTAATTGCACCCTACAGATTATCTCCCCCATTCCTCCAAAACAACGCTCATCCCTGCTGGCCATCACAACCGTTGCCGCTGGCCTCCATTCTCCTCTCTGCTGCCTCGCAGACAGCCTTTGCTGGCCGTCGCAACCGTCGCCGCCGGCCTCCATTCTCCTCTCTGCTTCCTAGCAGGCAGCCTTTGTTGGCCGTCGCAACCCACCGCCGACCTCCTTTCTCCTCTCTGCTCCCTCGCATCCACGGTCTAGTCGCTGCCAGTGAAGCAACTCGATCCTGCGGGTTCTCGCCGTCACAACCACCGCCGCCGGGCTCTGTTCTCTGGCATCCGCAACCTTCCCTGCCTTCCTTGAACCGAGGTATCGAAGGGGACAGGCAACGATTGAACATGGAGTACGCATCGGGGTGGTTATCAGGAGGAGCTCATCCCGGTGCACCAGAAGATCCACAAGCAGCGGCTGTAGCCCCCTAGTTGTTTTTTCCCCAGGCGGTTGTCTGCTCAGTGGTGTCCGCCACCTTGAATTTGGCATCAATAACAGAGGTGAGTCCAACATTTTGTGTGATTCGGAGTCTGTAGAACTTTGGTCTTGTTTTCTCTTTAGGAAGGTTTAGAGGATTGTGCCTGATTCATCCAGAACAAATTTTGCATTACTGAATGTTTTAGTTTGCAAAAGTTTTCATGTAGCAGAGCCATGTATGATCTGTTGATTGGTCCATATATTGGTTTCCCTCATAAAATGATTTAACTTGCTCACAATCCCCTCAGGTCCATGACTTTTATCATGTGGAATATGCGATAAATAGAGCCTCAATTCCTGCCATGTGAATCATTGGTCAACTGACGACAACATGCCTAAGTGACTAGGATACAACAAGTGAAGTTCAATAGTTTTATGTTTGTAAAGATAATGCTTGAAGAATTTGTTGCCTTCTTGTGCGAATTAAATTCAGTGTGCTCATCCTAGCTGAAGCTCTAGCATAATTAAATTCAGTGTGCTAAAAAATTCAATATTACACAAAAAAGAATTTGGTTGGTTCACATCCTCCTTGAAGAATTTGTTGCCTTCTTGCGCGAATTGAATTCGGTGTGCTTCCTAGTTGAAGCTCTAGCATAATTAAATTCAGTGTGCTAAAAAATTCAGTCTTACACAAAAAAATTTGGTTGGTTCACATCATAGCTGATGCTCTAGCATAGTTAAATTCAGTGTGCTCATCTCCTAACACACAACAGGTTAATTTTACCCCTCTGCCTTGCTGCCATGACTAATGAATGAAAGTGTTATTGTGACATAATCATGTCGTAGTGATCTGAAAATGTTTTGCAGGGATGAGAGATGCCTTCATTCAGTCATTTTTTTAGTTTTTTTAATCCATTCCATTGTTTCCTTTCTGAATTCCTATACTTTCGCCACCAAGATTGCAGCCACATTGTTTTGACCTGGAGACCACATTTTTTGCACATGGGTTTAAATTCGGATTGGATGTTAATGCAGGGCAACATGGCTGGTTTACGTATCGAAGATATGTTAGAGTTTCACCAGATTGTCAGCATTACATTTAGCAGTGAGGAGGAAGGTTTTGACTTCTACACCAGCTATGCTCTTAACAAGGGGTTTGGCGTTTGAAGATGCTATGTGGAAAGAGACAAAGCCAGTAATCAGATTTGTCTAAGGAAATTTGTTTGTTGTAGGCAAGGGATCCGTGATGAAAAGCACAAGAAGAAAGAAAACAAGAAAAGGAAGCCACGGAATCTTACCCGCTGCTGGTGTCATGCCATGATGGTTATTGCGCTCAGCAAGAAGGCAGGGCAGTGGTATGTCAAAGATTTCATCGATGAACACAACCATGCTTTGGGCACACCTGATACTACTTTTTTCCTTCGGTCTCACAGAGGGCTCAGTGATGCACAGAAAGCCGAGATCATCGAGATGGAAATTGCAGGAATACGTAAACACCAGATCATGGATATCTTGGAAATGCAGTGTGGGGGACACGATACAGCTAGATGTATAGCAAAGGGACATATATAATTACTGTTACAAATATAAGCAAGAAACTATTGTTGAGGGTGATGCTGAAACTGTGATTTGTCATCTGAAAGCGAGGCAGGAGAGGGATCCTGATTTCTTTTCCAAGTATTTGAAAGATGAGAAGGGACATTTGAAGGGCTTGTTCTGGTCCGATGCTCAGTCCAGGCTTGATTATGAGGATTTTGGTGACGTACTGGTTTTTGACAGAACCTATAGGACCAATCGTTATAATTTGCCATTTGTGCCATTTGTTGGGCTCCATCACCACCACCAAAGCACAGTTATTTTTGGTTGTGGCATAATTTCTCGTGAAACAACTCATGCATTTGAATGGCTCCTACAAACATTTATGGCTGCCAATTCACAAAAGCTTCCAGTTTCTGTGATCACTAGTGGTGATCTTGCTATGCAGGGTGCCATTAGAAATATTTTGCCTAGCTATAACAATAGGTTGTGCACATGGCATATTGAGAGGAATACGATACAGAATTTGCATGCTTCTAAGATTGTTGATAAATTCAGGAAATTTTTATATGATTGTTGCACCATACCAGAGGTTGAGAGGAAATGGGCTAATTTGTTGAAGAAAAATAAAGTGTCTGATCAGAACTCATGGATGTACCAGATGAGAAGATTATGGTGTGCTGCCTATCAGGAGGGTAAGCTGTTTCTTGGCTTAAAGAGTAATCAGCGCAGCGAAAGCTTAAACTCAAAACTGCATACACATCTTGATAGTAGAATGACATTATTTGACTTGCTGCAGCATTATGAGCATTGCCTGTCCAATCTACGTCGCAATGAGGCAATGTTAGATAGTAAAGCAAGACATTCTACTGCAGACACAGATTGTGATGGTGGGAGTATTGCAAATGATGCTACTCATGTATTTACACCAACAATATTTGTATTGGTTAAACAAAGTATAACTTTTGCCAACAATTATGTAATCATTGAAATACTAGATTGATGTGATATGACAACATATATCGTTGCTATGAAGGAGAGAAGAGAGAGGGTGTTCCATGTTGACTGTGGGCTCACTGAATCATCACTAGATGTAATTCATTGCTCTTGCCGTAAGATGGAATGTGAAGGCATACCATGTGGTCAAATCTTTTACATTCTGAAGATATCCCATGCAAAAGTAATTCCTAAGTGTTGTGTTGCTAGCAGGTGGACCATGTACGCGAAGTCTGCATTCCCTCCAATTAGGAAGAGCAACACGTACGAACATTCACAGAGTCTAGAGAGGTACCGTGAGTTGCGCAGTTTGAGTCATGCAGCATGTATCAAATCATCCCAGTGTGATGCAGCATATGTGCAAATGAAGCATGTCCTCAAAGGAATGGAAGGCAGTAGTGATGAAGCTAGCACTCAGAAGAAAACTCCGTGGGCTTGCCCTATGTTACCACAAGCAGTGAATATGCTGAGCCTCATAGTATGGACAAGGTTCTAGATCCTGTGCAAGTGAAATCTAAAGGTGCACCAAAGAAAAGAATCAAAGGATTCTTGAATAAAGCAAATAAAAAGTCTAGGAAGTGTAGTAATTGTAAAAAGACAGGTCATGACCGTCGAACATGCTCAAAGTATAAAGATATGATAACTCATGATTATTTCCCTACTCATTGCATGCTTCTGAGTCTATGCTAATTGCATATGAGTATTACACTACTACAAAAACCATCAAATATATCCCTTCATCAATGCCGCATATTTCCAAACCGGTATAAATACATTTTCAATACTGGTTCCAAAGGTCCTGCCGCAAATCAATAATTGAGCCTGTAGAACCGGTACTGAAAATGGGCTATCAGTACCAGTTCACAACAAAAACCGGCACTGAAAGTGTGGAAAAGTATCTATACCGGTTCTTACAGGAACCGGCACTGATAGCCTATCTTCAGTTCCGGTTTCTATTATGAATCGTTATAAATAATGTACAGAGTATATAAACGGTGCTTCTTCCTCCTCCAAACCGAGGAGGTCATTGCTGGTCGGGGACAGGTGCTCCATTGTTGTGGGTGGATAATTCAAAATTCGGAAGAAATCAACCTATCTAAAGCTGTCTATGGTTAGTGAAGCGCTCTTTTGCTCTCTAAGCTTAGCACCCGGTTTTAAAATCTACGGTTAGTGGATCGAGCTCTCTACACTTAGTGCTTGCTCTGTACTCTCTAAGATTACTTATATTAGAAGATTGATCTATATTACTCTCTAAGATTGCTCATTAATTGAAGATTGCTTTATCTCGATATTGCTCAAGTTGACTGAATGGGTACTCCTCTAATTTTTTTTTATATATATATGTCGTTCATGCATATTTTTTTGTTCAACTTTTAGCTCGATCTTTTCCACTGTGGCCCTGATCGAATAAGGCTACAAAGGCTATAGCTGTTCAACTTTGTAATTTCAACTTTTAGCTATTCAACATTGCTGTTCAACTTTTAGCTCGATCTTATATAATTTCCACGATGAATATATATATATATATATGTATATATATATAATTGATTTTTTTATAATTCTAATAATTCTAATGTACCAGATGGATCGATCGTGGATGTATGATGGTAGCACTCTTACTAAACGCTTCCTCATTGGATTGGAAACTTTTTTAAAGCCGCCACAACATACAAGAAGCCAAAAAACAAGTCTAACATTCATTATATATGTTGTCCGTGTCGTGATTGTAAAAAATTGAAGAAGTTTTCAGATATAGAAGAGATTCGTACACACTTGATTACAAGGAGTTTTATGTATGGATATTTATGTTGGACTAAATATGGTGAATTTGAGGAGGATTTGCAAGCAAATAATCCTACTACATATTGGTCAGACATGGATAGCGAGCATGTGACAGTAGAGAGGCAAAATGATGTTGATGACCTAGATGAAACGTTGCACCATGATGCTGATGTCCTAGATGAAACGTTGCACAATGATGTTGATGACCTTGATGAAATGTTGCGTAATGTGGAGGATGATTTCTCTAGTGAAAGTGAATATCAAAAGCTCTTAAAGATGAAAGAAGACTATGAGACACCCATGTACTTGGGTTGCAAGAAAGAATACAACAAGTTGCATGTTGTTCTCACATTGCTGCAAATGAAGCTAAGCAACTGTTGGTTCGATAAAAGTTTTACTGTATTATTACTTTTTTTGAAGTCCTACCAATGTTATGCCTCAAAACACACATCAAGCTAAGAAGATTGTTTATCCATTAGGACTAAAAATGGAAAAAAATACATGCATGTCAGAATGACTACATGTTATTTCACAAAGATGATGCAAATTTGGAGGAATGTCGTGTTTGTGGTTCATCACTCTACAAGTCCAACAATGAACATATTGATGGAGATGATATGGCTGAGAACAATAGCGCTAAAAGAACACCTGCTAAGGTTACTTGGTATTTTCCAATAATACCTCGTCTAAAGCGGTTATTTGCTAACAAAGCAAATGCTGAGTTGATGAAATGGCACGAGAAAGGGCGCAAGAAACATGGAAAGCTTCGACACCCGGCTGATGGAATTCAATGGAGGAACTTTGACAACAAATACAAAAACTTTAAAGCTGAATTAAGGAATATAAGATTGGGGTTGAGTACAGATGGGATGGATCCATTTGGAGACACAGGACACACACATAGTACTTGGCCTCTGACACTATGTATCTACAATCTTCCATCATGTATGAAGCGTAAGTTTCTTATGATGCCTTTACTGATAAGCGGACCGACTCAAGTCGGTAATGACATTGATGTATATCTAAAACCATTGGTTGTTGATCTTCTTGTACTATGGAACTATGGTGTACGAGTATGGGATGAGCACAAAAAAGAGATTTTTACTCTACATGCTCTGCTTTTTGTAACGATCCAAGATTTGCCGGCTCTTGATAGCATATCAGGACAGCTCACAAAAGGATACAATGGGTGCATATGGTGTATGGATGAAAATGGTGGCATATGGTTTAAAAACTGTAAGAAAATGGTATACATGGGTCATCGTAGGTTTCTACGTGCAGATCACCCATATCGAAGAAATAGAACAGCTTTTGATGGCACAGTCGAGAATCGTCAAGCTCCTAAGGTTCGTGATGGGAAACAAGTATTCAAGATGGTACAAAATCGGAAGGTTGTCCTTGGAAAGGGAAAAGGAAGTACAAAGGCTCCACCTGATAGTTTGTTCAAAAAGAGATCAATATTTTGGAACCTTCCGTATTGGAAAGACTTAATGGTCCATCATGCAATTGATGTCATGCACGTGGAGAAGAACGTATGTGAGGCAGTGGTTGGTACCTTGCTTAACATACCTGGCAAGACAAAAGACACACTGAAAGCACGTTTGGACCTAGAGGATATGAAACTCTAAAAGGATCTCCATCATACAGTCCTCGAAAAAGGGTCAAAGAAACTTCCAACAGCTTGCTACACCCTTAGTAAACAAGAAAAGATGAGCCTATGCGATTGCTTGCATGGGATAAAAGTTCCAACTGGTTACTCTGCCAATGTCAAAAGACTGGTAAACACGAATACACTGAAGTTCCGCTTCAAGAAGTCCCATGATTGTCACATGATGATGGTTCAACTACTGGCTGTTGCAATTAGAGATATTCTACCAGACAAGGTCTGAGATACAATAATAAAACTTTGCTCATTTTTCAATGCAATCTCTCAAAAGGTCATTGATCCGAGGAAGCTAATAAAGTTACAGGATGATTTGATCAACACTATGTGCAACCTCGAGACTATTTTTCCTCCTTCCTTTTTTGACTCGATGCCGCATCTTCTCACGCACATTATTCATGAGATAAAATACCTTGGTCCTGTGTTTTTGCATCAGATGTATCCGTTTGAAAGATTCATGACGGTTCTCAAAAAGTGTGTTCGTAACCGAGGTCGTCCAGAAGGTTCCATGACACAAGGCTGGGCAACAGAGGAGGTTATTGAGTTTGCCATTGACTATATGGATTTAAAATCAATTGGTTTGCTTATATCAAGACATAAGGGGCGACTAAAAGGGAAAGAAACACGAGGACACAAAACAATCAATGTCAACGACTATGTTTCATTCATCCAGGCACATTTTTGCATTCTTCAACAGTCCATAGTGGTGGGCCCATATGTCAACAAGCACGTACAAATGCTACGGACCAAAAATCCAAAAAAGTCAAAGGACTGGATTGCAAAGGAGCACAGAGATAATTTCGGCACTTGGCTGCGATTACATATGATGGAAATAGTTCACAACGATGAAAAGAGTACAGATGAGATACTATTGGAAATGCTAGCTAACGGGCCGTCAACTACGATCCATACATATCAAGCGTATGACATTAACGGCTATACATTTTACACAAGGACGCAAGACACCAAAAGCTGTAACCAAAATAGCGGTGTTCGCATTGATGCCTATGATTGTGATGGGAAAAAGAAGACCTACTATGGCTTCATAGACGAGATATGAGAACTTCAGTATAGAGATAAATTAAAGGTCCCTACTGTTTCGTTGTCAATGGTTTGTACTACCGCATGGACTAAAGATCAACAAGTACGGTATGACAATCATCGATTTCAAATTTGTCGGCTATGGAGAACAACCATTTGTGCTTGTCAAAGATGTCACACAGGTCTTCTATATTAAGGATCCAAATCCTTATAACAAAGAGGAGCGCCATATCGTTCTACAAGGAAAAAGAAATATTGTTGGTGTTGAGGATGTTATTGATGAGGAAGACTACAATCAATTCGATGACCTACCTCCATTCGAAGAGGATATCGTCCTCCCCCTCATTGACGACAATGAGGAACCTACCTACATACGTCGTGATCATGACGAAGCTATCATTATTAGATGAAAGAAACAAGTTTTCATGTAATATTTAACTAAGTATTATAGTACTTGTATCCAAAATTAATGTTTTTTTCTCAAATAATATTAATTTAATTATTAATTTTAAATATGGGGGTCGATTTATAAATATTACAGAAATAGAAGCCAGTCGGTTACTGGAGGACCGATAAGGGACCTGTCAGTCCCCGGAAAACCGATAGGCTATGTGGCGATGATGAGGCGTCGACGTGGCGCGTAGGAGCTGAGAAATTAGGGGGAGAGATATCCGACAGGGTCCTATCGATACACTGAAGACCGACAGGTCCCCGGCCGCTAGGATTTGTGACCTGTTGCGGCCTGTCGGGCATGTTAAAGACCGAAAGGGGCATATCGGTCTTCTGATTACCGATAGGCCTATCGGCAGCCGGAAAACCGATATGCCTATCGGTAATCAGACGACCGACAGGTTCCTATTTCAGTTATCCCATGTCCAATTATGCAATGTTCATCGGAGAAAATAATCATGCAATGTTCATTAAAAGAAATATTTTCGTTTATACATTTTATGTGTACGTTGTGTATATGTATTGGGCAATACGATTATTTTATTACACATTATAGTGAGAAAAAATATTATTAAATTAAAAAAGTATATATGCGGAGTATTAAAATTGCAAGATATATTACTTGTTCGATAAAGAGTGTGATACAAGTACAATACATTTCTTTGAACACTACGGTAAGTGCAGGGTATTGTCGATTATTAGTAGCAGACTTAGAGCTAGTGAAAATGAGACGACGAGGAAGGGCGCTGTTGCGGTGGAGGTTTAGTAGGTCCAGGCTTGTGATGTGGGCATTTACAATACGGGACCTCGCACCATATCATGTCATCATCGTCAGCGATGGAAATAACAAGATCTTCATTGGATGGTTCAGGAGTCGGAGCATTTAGCAGCTGGGTGAGGTCGAAGATTTTGTCTTCCAGGTAGGTGATGAAGTGCCGATACGGATAGATTGTCTCTGGATCAACCCATGCAGTCCATCCGCAATTGTCGTCATCATCATACGACTGTGGAAAAGTAATATGTTCATGAAAAGGAGTGTTATTGCATAATAAAGAGAGTTAGATGCGAAAGTAAAATAGAAATTCATAGTTACCGCTCCGTATGGACAGCGAAAAAAACGACGACCACTATCCTCCCCGTAATCCATCATTTGCACGACAGCATCAGCACCATGTTTACACTTGGGCCATTTCTCCTTCGTAGCATCATATGGCCGTAGAGGACTGCCTGGACTGAATTCAGACTTGAATTCTAGAGGGAACTCTAGTTTTGGTTCACTAAACCATGTTGGTCCGCCGATCGGAGGAGGGGTTGGAACGGCCCCCCGACCTTCACGACCACGACCTCTACTAGCCATTGATAAAGTTGGGTAGTTTGAACTTTGTATATGCATGAAGAAGAGGGCACGACATGATATATAGAGGCGGAGCGCAACACTTTGGATTCCCTAGCGCTAGTGGGAGCACATGTCGGATATCGAAGGACCGAATAGGGTATCGGAGTGTTCATGGCCGACACGTTTCAGCGGCATTAAATTGTGTTTCAGAGATAGACTTTATTGGATTCTCTAGCGCTATGTGAGAGCACATGTCGGAGATCAGAGGACCGAATAGGGTATCGGATTGTTCATGGCCGACACGTTTCAGTGGCATTAAATAGCGTTTCAGAGACAGACTTTATTGGATTCCCTGACGCTATGTGGGAGCGCATGTCGGAGATCGGAGTACCGAATAGGGTATCGCAGTGTTGAAGGCTGACACATTGATGTGCGATGAAGTAATGATTGACAGACGGACTTTATTGGATTCCTTGACGTTATGTAAATCACATGGCGGAGATGCAAGGACTGAAATACGTAATAGATATCTGATAATACACATAATCATAATGCAACATAAGCATAGTAGAACATAATTATAGTGACACATAAATATAGTACAACAGATATCTGAACATTCAACCATCACGACGCCGCGTCTTCCGGTGCCTAATCTGCTGTGTCGGGTAAGTGAGGTGCTCCGATGCGTGGCGAGTCCTAGGACCCTCCAAAGGGGTCGACTCCTCCTGCTGCGTGGGCTGACTTGGTACAGGAGCTCCGGGCATCTGTGAATAACACTCCACTTCCATGTTGGTCCACGACGTCATCTCGTCGGAAATGGAGGCCGTGACGTTCCTTGTGTAGGCACCTACAATATGAGTATTATTAGTTTCACTTAATGAAGGGGTATTTGAAAATATAATATGAATGGAATGTGGGAAAGAAAAGATGAACCTGCTGGTGCCTGGTAACCTGGTGTCGGAATAAAACCGGTCCCAAAAGGGATGGCTGATGCATCGGCATGGAAATGGGACGGCCCGGGCTCGTGAAAATGAGATGGCCTGGGCTCGTGAAAATGAGATGGGGCGGACTCCATAAAATGAGATGGGCCGGGCTCCTGAAACTGAGATGGACCGCCCTCGTGAAAATGAGACGGGCCGACGTCGAAGTTATGCCGAGAAGAAGAAGGTTCCTGAGAACGGAATGACGGTGTTGCAGGGGCAGGTTCGATGGAACCAGTAATTTTTTATAAGATAATATAATTTTAATTTATAATTTGGAAACTATGTTTCAGTTGTAACAAATTGTAAAAATATAGGCGAGTGCGAGGTTGGATCCAACCTGGCTGGGACCGCGGACGCACGTCGTAGGACTGAGAACATGATGAGCACCGAAGGGCGTCCCTGCAGCGCCGTGCAAGGCGAGCTAGTGCTGCTGCCATCTCCCGCGCATCGAACCTAGGAGGGTTCGCTTTGCACCGCCGTGCGTACCCCTCAAGTTCTGATGCGACCTCCGCACATGTTTCAGACTATATGCATCTTACATACGAATATGAGTATGACACATGACACACAGAAAATATAGCTCAATGGAAAGTACGTACCAACATGTGGTACGCCGCACCCGGCTGCGGAGCAAACGTGTCTGTGACGTCAGCATCATGGTCCACAATCTCCGCGGGCACCGGGTGACAACGAATGCGTGTTCTGGGCATGTACCACTGTAAGTACCAAACATACGCTTCCTCCACGAAAGGGCCAGCAGGGACCCAAACATCCTCAGCAGCATCAGCCCACTGCTGTATCCAAGGCAACATCTTCGCGGCCCATGAATCTTCGTAAGCAAGGCCCTGGCCTTTCCTACTCATCCTGCAATGATATTTACAATGTCTTACTGTGTACCCCTAGAGGTTGAAAAAGAAACTCCTTATCGATAATGATACGGCTTGCAAAGTAAATCATACTTACATATGGTCACGAAGGACGGGTGGTCGGGGAATGGGAAACGTCTGGAATAGTCCAAACTGATGCATGACTCGGTTGACGGCGTATGCCTCGACAACTATGTCGTACACAAGGTGTCGCTTCGTCAACCATATGTACTGATCACGAGTGCACAGGGACGACAACCCGCGAGGCGCACGCCTCTGGACCTCCAGTGGACTGAATGGCGTCCATCGGACTCGATCAGCTCTAAGCTGATCAAATGCAAGGACGTAGTTTGGATACCCCCTGCGGACGGTGCCTGTCGCCCAAGTCATCTGCATTATGATAAATATATTAGTTACGAACTCTAATATACGACAAATTAACTCTAATTGAAATATAATTTTGTTACCTTTCGCGTACACCATAACGATCCCATTGTAGGCCTGTCCATCTCATCGTCTTCATCCGTGTACAGATCGTCGTCGTATGGATTGTACGCGGAAAGAGTAGGTCGTCCAATGTCGAAGCGCTCGTAACACCACAACATCAGCAACAAAGGACATCCAATAAGTGATCCGGCACTACTCCTACGTCTACAACCATCACACAACGCTCTGTAGGTCGCAGCCAACACGGCAGAGCCCCAACTAAATTGGGGCATATGTGCCACGTCTATGTCAGCGATGATCTGGGCAACGCCTATCAAACGCTTGTCAACGGTGTCCTGGTGCGTGCTCATGAACAGGACCCAACCAAACAACCACAGAAGGTATGCCTCTAAATGTCGCTGCACTCTCCAATCCTCCGCATCTGCAGTCAACGCCTCTGCTCGAAACTGCTGCAGCCATACCTTCGTAGGTCCCTGGTTATCATTAAACTGTAGTTGATCTTGTTCAGGAAGGACGTCGTGAAATCGGTGTAAGATATCAGACTTCCATGTTGCTTGCACCGGAGGAGGAAAACCACATCCCCTGTCAGAAGGAGACCTAATAGCATGGACACGTCTTGTAGAGTTGGAGCCATCTCACCCACCGGTAGGTGAAACGTGTGGGTCTCTGGTCGCCAACGGTCCACCAAAGCAGTGAGTAGTGCACGGTCAGCGGGAAACCGAGGAGACCTCCTACCCCTGGGGTCCAACATCCGCACGAGTGGTAGTAATCTACATGCCTGTAACTGTCGCAACCCCGTCCGATAAATTCGTACGGTTGCTCATCCAGGATCATTCGGGGGGGCCGCTTTGCCGAAACAAGTGACTTTGCAGTACAATAATTAACAAGGACTCGCATAAATGACTTGAAGATACATTAATTCAGGTTATATTACAACTGATTTCAGGAGTTTTGGAAGTGCGGAAACGTAGTTTTGATAACAAACACGTGGATTTCAGCGGAAGCAAAATCTAACACTCGACGCCTTGATTAAACACCCCAGCCCGATGGTGTTTAATCTCCACGGTAGGGAGAAGCGGGGACCCACTCGAAGGTCCACTCCGAGGGCGTCTCCTCTTCCCAACCACCCTGGCTACAGTCAGCACTATTACCTGCAAAACAAGCAAATCAACAAACCGTGAGCGACTGACGCTCAGCAAGACTTACCCGTCAATAGGCCTTCTAAGGCCGACTCCTAAAATGCTGGAATATTGGTGGCAGCTGGTGGGTATTTGCAAACGACAGCACTACTAATGGTTTTTCAGTATTTTAGCCAAGTTATCAAATAGCTAATGAAATTTTTACTAAGTGAGGCAGCAACTAAGCAAACAAGTGCAATACATCAGTTCTGAAATTTATTCTCAAATCTCCAATCACAATTCCTGCTATCACATTTTTATAGTGTCGCCACGGCAGAAAGGAGCAAGTGGTACTCAATACCGCGAGGGACGGCAATTATAATTGATTTTACATCCTGCAGGAGAAACCCGAATAACACGACACGTGCGCACTCCACGAGTCGCACGTGGCCACCTTTCACTGCATCGCGACAGTGTCGGCCCGACTGCCATCTCTCCAAGGACATGGTCCTCCAGGCAACGCCCTGCGTCCCTGTACAGCCCCAAGCCTTTCCCACTAACACATACCCAAGAAACAAAAATGCGAAAACATCCACCATACTAGTCCGTTCACCCGGAAAAAGAGATGGCTGGTCGTCCAATCACTGCGCAATGAGCTACGTCGGTTTCCTGGGTCCCATATACCAGTATGTATTCGGTACACAACTCAAACTTGACCAATGCAACCGCACCCGACACTGTGCTCAATTTTTATTCACACAATGTTGGGTCCTGACTTCCTCAACTACTCCTATAAATAATCCCCTGAGTAGTCTCCATACCACTCAATTCCCTTCGTTGCCCTATTAGTAAGCATAGCACTAACGTACTGGCTCTAACAGGACAACCCGTAGGAGATCCTACAAGTCATGCAACTAAGTTTCCACACAAGCCTCGAAACTTAATGCACAACAAAACCTACATACACAGTGAGAAAGCAAAACTTTAAACATAGGTATGCACCGGGGCTTGCCTCGGTTCGGGGAGAAGTTAGCACAGTCGACGGCGGGGTCGGCAGCGGGGAAGTCCTCCTCAGCCTCAGTGGCCGTCTGCAGCTCGGTTCCTATATGAAGATGCAAGGTAATCTTGTATTAACAGATGAGTGAAGTTGCATGAATTTCTCTCTAACAAACTTTAGTGTTGCTTCGGTAGACGGGACTAGCTAGACTGGTCGGACGGCAAAGATTACCAGAGGGCTGTCGGTGGAAAAAGAACAGCAACAGAGACCGGTCGTCGGAAAGAGATGTCGACGCGCCGCTACTGCTGAAATACTGCGGAAGAATGGGGCGGCGGTTAGAGACGATAACGACGGACGATGGAACCGTCGGCAGGGCAAGGCTTACCGAGCGCACCTGAGCACGAGAGAAGCTGGCTCTGCTTCGGCCCTGCGGGGCTCTTCGGCTGTAATGGCGGAAGGGAGTGGAGACGAGAGCAGATAGACGAGCGCGCAGAGGAGCAAAGGAGCTCGCCGAGTGAAGTGTTTCGTCTCAGGGAAAAATATCAGCCCCCGTTCCTTTTGTCTCTCCAGGACGACGCAAGTTGGCGTGGCGGCAGCGTACTGCAGCGCATGGGCGCCGGGCGTGTGCGTCCCATCACGAAGACTTTCGGCGCGGTGGCAGCACTGCTGTGTACGGCCAGGCGCTTTTACGGTTGGGGAGATGGCCGGCAGCATTAATGGCGTGGCCGCTTCGAGCTCGGTCCGACGAGTCTGTCCGACCTCGGGGTCGAGCGAGGCGGAGCGAGAGCGGCTTGTCCGACCTCGGGGTCGAGCGAGGCGGAGCGAACGGCTTGTCCGACCTCGGGGTCGAGCGAAGCGGAGAGTGATGACGACGGGTCGGGCGAGACGGAAAATAATGTCCGACCGCTGGGGGTCGGAGTCGGGCGAATCGCGAAAATCATCCGACCTCTGGGTCGGAGGTCGGGCGAAAGGTAAAAGTCATCCGACCTCTGGGTCGGAGGTCGGGCGAAACGGCTCACAAAGCCGGGGTCGGGAAGGCAATGGAAATGAACAGGGAAACGGCGCCCGGGTTGGAGCAGGGGTTCGGGCGGCGGTTTACAATTGGGAGAACAGAGGAGACCGGTCGGCGCTCGTTCCTGCTCGGAGCGGAGCAAGGCCGGCGATGCACGGCGAAAGAAGTGAGAAGCAGAAAGACAATAACGATTGGATTTCAAATTAAATTTTTGAAATTCAGTTCTGTTGGTTAGATTCTACGATGTCATTAACTTTGCGTTTTGAGATTTTTATTAAACACAATAAGCCTTTATTGACAAAAGATTTAGCGAGAATTCAGTTCGGGATGTTACAGTAACCTATGAACAATACAACATTATTCAAAATGAAGTGTAATGTGTAACAAACAATATTTTCTGAATTAGTAGGTTACCTCGGAACCCATCGGTCGTCCACTGTCCAAAAGTCGTCGAAGCTCCGTAGTCGAAGGGGATCGTAAAGATCACCGGTCTCGGAGTTAGAGCGATGCTTGGAATCAATTACCGGATCGATCAACTCCATGGCTTTAAGAAAAATTGACAATATTTAATAACAACATAAAATATGACATCTTATAATATGATAAAAATAGTACATCTTACAATATGACATAACACTTACTATACATGTTACAAATAAAAATAGTACATCTTACAATATGACATAACACTTACTACACATGTTATAAATAAAAATAGTACATCTTACATATGACATAATACTTACTACACATGTTACAAATAAAAATAGTATATCTTACAATATAACATAACACTTACTACACATGTTACAAATAAAAATAGTACATCTTACAATATGACATAACACTTACTACACATGTTACAAATAAAAATTATACATCTTACAATATGACATAACACTTACTACACATGTTACAAATAAAAATTGTACATCTTACAATACGACACAATACGACATTAAGTAGATGGTCCTCCTCTTTCCATGCGGGCGCCCCTCCGCATTGGAACACGTCGCACATCCGCGCCGTCAGGTCTCCTTTCCACTACGTACAAGTTGCAATCCTTTCGTAGGTGGCTACCTCCACAAACTATGCATTCTTTACGACCCCCACGTGCCTGACTGGCATCCATGTCGTTCCTGATTCGGCGCATTTTGCGACGACCCTTCATTATAACTCATTTGCTTAGATCCGGGATCCAAGCTGGTTCTCCCTGTGGTGGCCGTGTGAAGTCAGAGACAACTCTCCAACCAAGTAACTCACCACGCCATGTAACCTCCACTGCTTCTTTAAAGTAGTATGGTGACACAAAATTATGGGTATCAATGTTTCCCTTAGCACAAGCGGTGAAGACATGAGAGCAGGATAAATGCAGCAACTTTGGCTTGTTACATGTGCCCTCACATTTGTTCCAATGAGGCCACAATATGCACTCCATTGTTACTTCAGCACGAGCAATGCCAAGTCCTCTCTTCCCGCGCAACAGCACCTCAAAAACTAGTTCTCTGTTACCTGTCCTCCGAACCAAATGTCTTTCACCTTTCTCACTTTTTTATTTCATATACTCCGTGATTTTAGAGGAGTACAGTACTTGATGGTTGCACATGTTCAACATTACTTGAGCGTACCGCTCTTGCAGATATGTTTGTGCACCACGTGTGATACCCTCAACGATAGCTACAAGTGGAAGGCTTCGTGTACCTTTCATAACCCAATTGTAAACCTCTGCGAGATTAGTTGTCATTGTACCATAACGAGATCTATCTCTATCTTCTATCAATGATCATTTCTCCATTGACTCCTCCTTAATCCAGTCCGAGAAACAACTCACTCTTCTTCCCCCCTTCCACCTTCGTGTCACGTTGTGTGCTTCATTAGGAAGAGGATCCAAAGGAAGTGCCTCTGCATCATAACCTGGCAGAGCCATATCTCTTAATTCCTTCATTTGATTGCTAGTTAATCTATCAAGCTCCTGTAATAGTTTATTAAATTTTGAACATTGGTTCTGTTTGCATAGCTTCTTGAACATATTCATCAGACGTTTGCTCTTAAATTATCGGTGAAAGTTTGCAGCCAAATGTCTCATGCACCAACGACTATGTAAATCTGATCAAAATGCTTCGTTTGTACTATTCGTTTGCAACATATCAATTGCTGATAATAGACCAGCATTTCGATCATGTATGATGCAAACATCTGGCCTATTTCTAACAACAGCTCTCTTAAGCCACCGAAAGAACCACAACCAAGTTTCAGTCCTCTCGTGCTCCACAAATGCAAATGCAATTGACACAATCTGGTTCTCTCCATCAACCCCAATAGCAGTAAGGATTTGCCCTTTATACTTGCCGATCAAGAATGTACCATCCACGCATAGCACGGGTCGATAGTATCTAAACGCTGCAATCATGCATCCAAATAACCAGAAAGCACGTTGAAGTACCTTGTTACCATCTGCATTGACAAAGTCGTGCCATGCAATTACAGTCCCCGCGTTTCGAGCTTGAATAACTTCAAGTAATGCAGGAAGATTATGATATGAATCCTCGTAAGTGCCAAACCTTCTTTCTAATGCTTTCTATTTCGCTCTCCATGCCATATCATACGATATGTCATACCCATATCTGTTCTATATACTATGCATGATAGCAAACGGAGATATTGCAGTCTTTTACACTATCTCTGAATACAGTACATCAGCAACAAATTTTGCTGTCATATTCCTATGTTTCAGAAGAGTATTTCTCAACATACACGAGTGAGATACCACAATAGAGACAACAAATGATGTCTCATTCTTTGGTAGGTACCCATGAACACGCCACGTGCAGTCTGGAGCAATGCACTTTACATCATATGTTGTTGTGTTTGAAATTATCACCCTGAACTGCTTCTTCTCAGAATACACCCACCGCTTCACCGTCATTTCCAAGTCCCCCTTATCACGAAACATCTGGCCCTGCCTCACTTCTACAGCATCATATTCCTAGGCTGACTTGTGACCATCATCACATGTCATGTTGTCCATATCAATCTAGTCCTCTGGCTCTTCGTCACCCTCCTTCCACCCGGCCCGTGTCTCAACAAAAGTTTCATACTCATCATCATCCCTCTGCATCTCATCTACAATAACCTCATTCTCTTCTCCACAATCTACAACCATCATTTCCATCCGGCCTCCTCCCACCTCATCGTGCGTCTGATTAATCTGTTCTCTGGTACTATTATTCTCAACTTCAATATTTTGCTCGGTGGTCTCACCGATTGCTAAATTATTTGAAACATGCACATAACTTTCACCTACTTCCTCATGCCCTTCCGATGTGCTCCTTGATTCATGTTGAACAAGCAGCACATGATCAAACTTTTTCTGGATACCCATATACACGAACTTCCGCCAATTTGTTGTGTTTTTAATCTCAAAAAGCTCCCATTTGTATACCCCTTCGTATATCTTAGGAATTAAAACTTTCATCACTAACCGATAATGTAATGGGATATTCAATAATTCTTACAACCATTTCCACACTTCCACTCTAGGCACCTTACAGGGTCTATTAAACCAACCATCCACATATGAAAATTCATTCAAATCTATACCATATTCACAATGTCTAATTTCTCCTTCCCCACAAAATATTCTAAATCTGACGACACTGGACATCCTGACAACAAAAATATTTTTAGCTACCATTTATTTACTATTTAATTTAATTATAATTATAGCAACATCGAAATTTTTTCCCTATGCACTATATATATTAGACGTATATAATATAGATTTTATGAACTTAGAAGATAATCTTATAAACAAAATCACTATCTAAATAATCATTACAAAACTAAACTTATATTATACATAAACTATTATTCTACTTAATCTAAAAAAAATATTATACTTCCTTGTTCTTCTTCTTTTTCTTCCTCTTCTTCTTCTCCCGCGATCTAAATAATCATTACAAAACTAAACTTATATTGTACATAAACTATTATTCTACTTAATCTAAAAAAAATATTATACTTACTTCTTCTTCTTCTTCTTCTTCTTCTTCTTCTTCTTCTTCTTCTTCTTCTTCTTCTTCTGCTCCTCCTCCTCCCGCGAGCGCAGGCCGCCGGCTCTCCCCGCGCGTGCCTCTCTCCCGCTCTCCCCGCTCTCCTTGCGCGCCGCCTCTGCTCGCCTCGCCGCCGCCGCGTGCCTGCGCTCTCTCTCTCTCTCTCTCTCTCTCTCTCTCTCGTAGGGCGCGACACAAATGGAGAGCGGCGGGCCAAATAGGGGGACCTATCGGTCACCCGGAAACCGACTAGCTAACCTAGTCGGTCTCCCGATTATCGACTGGCGACCAAATCTGGTCCGCCGGGGCCCGACTAGGCCAGGCCTGCGGCAGCCTGTCGGTAATCCAGTTACCGACAGGCCTTTCGGGTGCCGATAGCCCATGTGGCAGCGTACGTGACATGTAGTCAGGCATAGGAAAACCGACAGGGCATATCAGTTTTCCGGTTACCGACAGGCCCGTTATCGGTCCTCCGGTAACCGACTGGCTTCTATTTTTGCAATATTTCTAAATGGCCCCTCATTTTCGAAATTAATAATTAAATTAATATTATTTGAGAAAAAAAAAACAAAATTAATATCAGACAAGTAGGGCACTCCCCTGCTTTTATCTTAAAATAAATTACTACTCATATCATGCATGGTACTGTTGTAACAAGTTTCATGTAACGGTTCTTTCAAAAAATTATTCAAAATTTACAGGGATTGTATTAAGTAATTAATTAGTTTCAAGTATTCAGTGAGGAGATAGTCATATTTAAAAAAAATAAAGAGAAGAGAGCTTTTTTCCTCTTACAAAAATTTAAATTCCACTATCAATACCGGTTCCAATTTAGAACCGACATTGATGAAGTATCAATGTCGGTTGCACCTCGAACCGACACTGATACTTCTCTGTCAATGCCGGTTCCCCACTAGAACTGGCATTGATAGTGGATTATCAATGCCGGTTCAACACTAGAACCGGCATTGATTTAGTGGATATGCTGTGTTTTCATCAAAAGTTATAAGACCTGCCCACGCTCGTTCCTCACTTTCACCAAAACTAAGTTGATCCCTTTGCGCCTCTTCCTGTTCCTGCCGGCAACCCTGAGGCTGTCACCCGCTGCCGCCGATGATCCCGCTCGCGGCCGCCTCCGACGCTCCCGCTCTCGGCCGCAGCCTCTGCTGCACACGCCGCCGCCTCTACCACCCACGCAGCCGTCAGCCCTGCCACCTCTACCGCTCACGCCCGCTGTCCCTGCTGCGCACTCTCGGCCACCGACGACCCTACGGCTCTCACCCACCAACGCCGACGCTAACGCTCGCGGCCGCCGCCTCTGCCGGTGAGATTTCTTTTTTTACCAGCACATTGGGATAAGGAGGTCGCGATCGTTGGGACAAGGTCATCGGGAGTTTATGGGTCAATTTCGATCATTTTGAGCCCTTGTTTCACTACAGTATAGACTGGAAGAATAATAATGGACGCCTGAAAATTAAAAAGCATTGCTTAAATACAACCATTTTTATGTGCTTGCAGATTTTAAATTTGTGGTCATTAACACAAGTCATGTACCAAGTTATATGGTACTAATAGCTAATTGTTGGTACAAAAATGGGAGGGAAGCAACATGAAAACAATACAAAAGCCTTGTGAAGTATAGTGCTTGTAGAGTCATAGATATAGCCTTGTGAAGTATAGTGCTTGTGAAGTCCTGGATATAGCCTTGTCAAGTCCTGGATGTAAGTCCTTGTAGTATGGATTACCTCACAAACCTTTTTGATAAATGTGGGAAAATATTATTTTGCACCCTTCAGCACTCTTCCACGGTTGCTAGTATAGTACTTTGTGGCATGTCCTGTTGTGAAGTTGCTGATAGAAAATTAATGGTTCATGCTTTTCTATAAATAAACAAACTCATGTTTCATTTGTTGTAGGAATGCCATGTAAAACACGAGCACCCCAACCCATCGAGGGTCCAGATCATGAGCTACATGAAGCCACTGGGGATGATCGGATGGATAGGCCAAGTCACCACCCCGTGCAACATATTCAAGCGCCAGATGGAGAGTATAGTGATGAGGATGTACATGGAAGCCCAAAGTGATTACCTCAACTTCGAGCAAGGTGCAATTGTAAATGAAGATGGTGATGGAGAGGATCGGGGGGAAGAGGACATGATGGTGATGAAGAGGGTCATCACAATGAGAGTCTAACCACACAAATCAAGCGTGGGCGTGGTCCGAGCAAACTCCCTGATGCGCATTTTACCATCACACATGTCCACCAAAACGGGGAACCATGTGGAAATCTATATGGAAGACAACAATTGGAAATCTCGTAAGAGACCATGTGGCCGTAACTTATCGACTTCTGAGGAAAGATGCAAGTGTCGATAAATATGCAGTGCCTAGTAGTATTAAAGAGTTTCTATGGCAACAGCTGATGGACAAGTTTGAGTTTCCGATTGGATGTGGCATGGAGGTAGTGAAGCAGAGGACCCTTTCCTCATGTGCCCTTTCTTTCAAGACATTTAAGGGTACATTATATAGAAAAATTTCACTTGCAAGGTCTCACACTAGACTGGAATCAAATATCCAGCGGTGAAACCTTTTTGGAATGCATTCACAAAGTATAAGGATTCGGCTGAAACTCAAGCCGTCAGTCAAAAAAATAAGACAAATGCAAAGAAGAACCTGTATCCCCATCGAACAGGCTCACGGGGTTACGCAGGCAAAGAAAGCCAATTTGAAATGATGGAAGAAGAGGTAATCCGCTTGGGTGGTACTCCAGTGACGCTCAACTGGAACCCTCGATGTAAGAGGTTTTTGTGGGCTAGAGGAGTTACTTTATCACCAGAGGGAGAATTAATCTTCAAGGACGAGCGAGATAAACATCTAGCTGACCTTTTAGCAAAAGCCAACTCTGAATCTTCGGAGGGTACTTTCAAACCACATAGGGATTACGATGAGCTAACCTATGCATTGGGCAATAAGGAGCATCCGGGCCGCACAAGAGCCTTTGGTAATAAGTCTTGGAAGATTGCAATACAATCAAACGCTGATAGCTATGGGAGAAGAAGAAACACAGATAATGATATCATGCTCATATTAGAAAATGAGAGGCGAAAGACAGCTGAGATGATACAACAGGAAATAGCCAAAGCTAGAAGCGACTAGGAAAGGCAATCAAATGCTACAAGTCAAAGTGGCAATCGGAGTAGTTGTGCATCCACACCATTGGTAGAAGAGGACAATGCTCATTATGCCATTGATGACCTTAAAGAGAGTGCACCATGCAAGTTAGTTTTGTCTCTGTTGGGTGACCCGATTATGGTGGGTTCTGAGTTGGCTGAGCCTACAGATGAAGGGACTACCTTCAATGGTCAGCCGATACCAAAGGGGTATGCAATGGTACATTTGGACAGTGTAACCTCGGCTGGCCGTAAATTTAAACTGAAATTCTCTGGACAAACGGGTGAAGTTATGCTTAAAAAGAATGTTGGCTCATACGTGTTGTGGCAAAAGCGTGACATCGTGTTTGGTGACTTGGACTCTGATAGTAATTCAAGCTTCGCACATTTGCCGCACATGCGAGGCCAAGATGAAATGCCGCAACAACAACCATCACCCAAGAGCCTAGAAGACACCGAGCAGACAGATTCATCACATCAGCAGTTGTCATCCAAGAGGCTAGAGGCAACCAATGTGGCAACCTCATCACAACCATCGCCTAAGAGGTTAGGAGTGACAAGAGCAGCAACATCATTACAACACCAACCGTCGCCCAAGAGGTTAGCCGTACAAAAGCGACCAGCTTCCCAAATGCAACAAGGAAGACTGGGAAAGTCCACTATGTCACCACAGCAAGGCAAGAAACCACATTCAGCACGACCTAAGAAAGCACAACCTAAGCTATCTTATGAGAAGACCGATGAGGAACTTAATGAATCAGTGCGTGCTGATGTCACAAAGTTTTTTGAGAACCCAACAATTCCCGAGAGGACAGAGGCCGATCGACAGAATGAACTTAGCTTTCTACGAACGTTGAGCAAGCCTCCTTGAGGTTCACCAACTAACTTTGCGCGCATAATATATAAAAAGTCCTGTAGGGAACGGTCAAATGAGATTCTAGAGCAGAGAAGCCAAGAGCAAAATCTTGATGAATTTCTTGCCAGTGCTGGAATAACAAAAGATCAATATATGGATGAATCGAGGATCGAAGTTGCAAAGCCTACCCGTAAGAGTTTTGTTTTTGGTCAACCAATGGTTGATGAATTTTTGTTTGATGAAAGCACGCAAACACGGAAATTCCATAGCTGGTGCATGGACCAAGCAAAAGATGGTAGAGAGATGTTTGCATTTCGATATAGACACAAAGATTTTTTACATGGTGATGGTGAGGAATATGTCTTTTAGGATGAAGTGTATCAATTATTGCAAGGAGATGCTCTTGGAGCTCAACTCATCTGTTTGTGAACATTGTAAGTCACGTCTTTGTCTAGTTCTGAGTAAATTTTGATGCACCCTATCTACCTAATCTTAATTATTTTGGTTTTTTGTAGAATGATTTTAAAAATGTGTGAAGACAAGAAAATCAAAGATACTGCTATAATGGACCCATTGCGTGTCAACGAAACCATGGTATCTTCTCAGCTGAAAGAGACAGAGGAATACATATTCGGCTTTCTCTTGACATCACAAAACAAAAATAAAATTTTACTATCTTATAATTTTGGGTATGTGTTCATCACTTATGAATAAATGTTATATACACTTCACTTTGTTTATTACTTATGAATAACCATTTGCTATGATTCTTTTGTCTTTTTGTAGTTTCCATTGGGCCCTTTTTTCGATTGACATAGCGAATAGCAAGGTCATTGTCAGTGACTCCAAAAGGAGACCAAAAACAGATTGGAAGAGTCTCAAAGATGTCTTACAAAGGTAAATTCATTGTTTTATTTTTCATTTGTTATATCATGAACACTAATTATAACTTCTAAGAATATATGTACAGGGTGTATCACAGATATGTTAAGGCTAATGGGAGGTGCCTTCCGTTCACAAAAGATCTCAGGTTCGAAATTAGCTTGAATTGTAGGAGACAACCTGATGGAAACAATCAGTGTGGCTTCTATGTATGTCTCAATAGATTGAACCCGTTAAAGAAGCTATGTATTCGTCCGTCCATCCGAAGGACTATGCAAACTTCACAGTTGACGTAAGACAAACATCATGTTTAAACAACTTTCAATTTCACATGTGAAAATGATTTGACTTTGATTTCTGAAATTGCAGGTAAATGATCGAACCGAAGGAATCTCACCATAAAGAATTCTAGCAGTTCAGGAACAACTTCTAGGATTTATCAATTAACATGTCATTTCAGATTCCGATGTGTTTCATGTGTCCATAGATGACCAACAACAATCAAAATCTATGCCGCAGTCTTCTAAAAGATCTACGCCAGCATCTTCAAAATACAAGAAGCGTATTTAAGTTGCATCACTTAGTTACAAAAAAGGTTGTGAGGCCTATGTTGTGTGAGAGTTTTTGTTGCTCCTGGTGTTTGTATGTAAGACTTTGTATATAGTATATGTGTTCATCAAATAATGTTTCTGAGATTTGTAGCTGCTACTAATTTCTATGACTACTATCTATGTTTATGATATGATGATGATACTTTCAGATGTCAATAGTGATGCTACTGGTAATTTAGATTTTTAATTTTTATCATGGAACAAACCATCAATACCAGTTCTTAACAACAACAGGCACTAATAGACTAGCTATCAGTGCCTGTCGCCCAGTCCACAACTGAAACCGGTACTGATAGTTAAACATCAGTACCTGTCCACAACTGGAACCGGTACTGATAGTTAAACATCAGTACCGGTTCACACCTGGAACCGGTACTGAACCAGTACTGATAGTTAATCATCAGTACCGGTTCACACCTGGAACTGGTACTGATAGTTAATTATCAGTACCGGTTCACAACGGGAACCGGTATTGATAATATGAGTTCCAGTACCGGTTCATGTTCTGAACCGATATTGATATTCTGCTTATCAGTATCGGTTATATACCGGTATAGATAAGTTAATATTATCAGTATCGACATATTGCTGCCGACCCAAAAATCGGTATTGATGACAGTTATGAACCGGTACTGATGAGTCTTTTGGTAGTAGTGTTATTTTTATTTGTTGCTTTATATATGTGTAGGAGTTACAGACAGATGTCACAGGGGTAGACGCAGTTAAGAGGAAGCTTTCTTTTGACAGAAAGGGTAGTAAGAAAAGAAAGGAAGGATCATAGAAAGAAGAAGATTTTATAGATGACTATGGATCAGATTCCTCTCAGCCTGGTAGCCCATAATATGCTGAGTCAGGGGAGAGCGGATCTGATAATGAAGGTGATGGTGAGTTTAAATTAGCATATCCACTACATGACGGTGTTCTTTCGCCCTGTCTTATGCTTATATCTATAATAGTAGACAACATCTGAACTCATGTTGTAATCTAGAACTGTTTGTCCTATGAAAAAATTAGATGTTATTGTTTGTCCTATGATGTCCGGTACTTGGTTGTCCACTCATTCAGAAGTTGTAAAGTTGAAGCGTTGACTCTCAGCCATTAGCATATTGCATATAAATGAATGTAGTTATAGTAGAAATAGGTTCATACTTTCTGTACTCTTATTCATTTCTTCATGCTAAGTATACATATTTTTCTGCTTGATATTCACATTTGAGAAATTTTATCTCGTTCCAGGTGATTAATTGTTGGTAGTTTTGGATTGCTTACTGTTCCCATCGCCCTTCACTAGTCGTGGAGCAGCAAGTGATCAAAACAATTCTTCATCACAAGTTCAAAACATTTCTTCTGTTGGCTTGCCGACAACCAAATATGGCGCAAATGCTAAGGTGGTTGGACAGCCATATCTTCCAAAGAAAGCCCAGATTAGGATGTGTATAATACTGACAAAAGATATTTTAGAATATATCTCATGCAGGTTCTATTCTTGTTAATTTTTAGAGGATAGAGGATGGTACTGTAATGAGTGACCTTATTCCAGTCTAATTTTCTATTACTTGGGGACATGTTGATTGATCGAAGTTGCACTTCTTTAGCAGTGATAATTTAGTTGTAAAATTATGTCAGGGATAAAGGAGGTTATATTGGCTGACAGGAAGAGTTGTTGATGTTACTAATGTGTTGTAATCCAACTCGCTATGTTGATGTTACTAATTCTGGGTTGGTGGCTGCAGTTCAATCTATGGTTCTCCTTATTTATTTTTATTAATTTCTCCATGATTGCGGGCTAGTGATGATGAACTTGGGGTTTAATGTGGTTCATGTGTAAATTATTGGATCCTGGTATGACATATAGATTGGTAAATACGGAGAAAATGTAAACCATAGTATTGACTACATAAATAAAAAGGTTTGATATCAATGTGTATTCGTGATTAAGTTTTACCTTTCTTGAGCAAGGGATAAATAGAGATTTCTGGGATCGACTAAGAGGCCCATGAACCACCCCAGCTTGCTGAAAATTTGCACTAGGTGGATACATCCTTGGTACTTGGTACTCAGTTGTAAAAAAAATTGAAGAATGTTGTGAAGGTACTCAATTCTTGATTAAATCATCCACAAAATAAACACAACTGTAAAACCTTCTACTGTTTCTATTACATGCATGTATGTATATATGTGAAGTAGAAACTATCTTTTACATTCCATGTACCATACATAGTTAATGAATCATCTACTTCCTTGTCCAAAACGATTTAATGGTCTGGATAAATTCCTGTGTGCATCCACAAGCATCTGCGAACCAGTCTGTATAACATTGATAGCCTCACTTGCTTAACATCAATTTTTTAATCTCTTCAGCACAGATTAGCAGTGGTGAGGTGGAAGATGGTGCAGCTGCCAACCCATTACAAGCTGTTTCAGTCGACTGGTAGCAAGTATCAACAGCCTTTTTGAGCTGCAAGGTACATCATACAATAAAACAAATAAGAAGGATATCAAGGGTCAGATCAGTAGGGAAAATATCCATTATATTAGAGCAGATAAGGTCTGATACCCGCAGTTCCCATACGTCTCCTTCCCAGCACCGTCTCGCTGCTTATCTTCGAGAAATCAGAGTTTCAATGACCTTTTTATGAAGAACTTCACCCGAGTATAGCAATCGATCAGGTTACAGACTCAAGAATATCCAAGTATAATATCTGCATAGAAATATTAAAAAAAATATGAGTGATCAAAAGGTATCTCCACTAAATTAGTTATTTAATGTCAATCGTAACTCACTATCAATAATATCCCACAACCAGGGATGGATTTCTTCTTTCACTTCGCCATGTTATCGCAGCATGGCGCAACTCATCTACCACTATCTTGCACTAGTTAATATTGCCAAACTGAGATAAGTCCCTAGTCAAGAAGGCATCCCGCCCCTTATACTGGTTGTCTAATGCAGGGAATAACAACTTGTTGAATGCTACTACGAAAAATATCCTAACAGCCAAGGTATTATCAAGATCTACTTTTCCCATAAGGTATAGCAGATGATTGCACGTGACCTCTTTATTACGTTCAACACGAACAGATTTCTAAAACTCGACCAAAGCACGTCTATTTTCTTCTTCCGTAGAGCTAGTGGATCCCGATCTCCATTGGGTAAGTTAAAAACCTTTCGGACACATAATTCATTGATTTTAAAGCCCCCTTCGTTATCCACCTATATTCTCATCATCACTGCTACTGTATATCCACAGTCGTAGCTGCCAGCACGGCTTCTTCACAATGTACAAATTAACATGGTTTCAATGTCATTTATCCCTGATGCTTCTCCATCAGTTGAGTCACTTGCTCTTGACCCAAAACTAGAACCAAACCATCGGGTGGTATATCACCCGGAATGAGGTAGTAGAGGTTAGCTTTACCTCTGAGGCCATATACCGCCAAATTTATAATCAAATCATACCAAGTCACATCTCGATAGTCTAAAAACCTCAATTCACCAACTTTCCAATCCCAACATCTTTTAGAATTCCAACAAATCTTCCCCCCTACGTGGACAAGGAATGTCATTGGAACCGTCTGTACATATGATGCACGTTGAAAAGAAACATGTACAAATCAGGCATAAGTAAATAATTAAAAATTAAGCAGAGATAATCAAAAATCAACTCATGATATTACTGCTACATCAGCAGGCGAAGATGGATCATTTTTCTGTTCGGCGTCATGCGGAGTCTGGCCAGACTCCCATCTTTTCACAATTGTTGAATGGATGATGGTGCTCAGGGTGACAAATCTCACCTAAGCAGCTAATACGATGTCACTAACGAGAAACAGTATCCTCAGCTCCTTAAATAGTCTAGAGGAGGATGTTCGTGCATGCAAAAAGGGCAGGATCATACGGATCGGAGCTGGTAAACTGCACTGACTTGATCAACCCCTACAAGTATGGGTGTGAATCATTTAGCAGGTGACGCAGTCTGGGTGGACGATCTGGATGCATGCTCAATCCATCAGCAAACGTGTCACTTCCTAGTTCGTAGCATCTTTTTTACTGAATTTGTGGCCGTGGAGATGGTGCGCCAGATATTGTCGGTACAAGTTCGTTCAAGCCAACACGAGGTACAAATGGTAGAATGAGATTCGCCGCGTGTGCCACGCCGGAAATAAAACAGGCCGAATCCAGGAAAACAGCCCATCGTACGTCGTCTTGTGCTCACTGATCAATTCATAGTCATTTTCAACATTTTTCAATTCTTTAGTAAATTTTATAAATATTCTAGTATGAGTGCATATGAACACATCATACATCTCTACATGTAGTAAATTTTATAAGTTTTTAGAAAACATCTACGCTCTACTTATATTATCATGTAAAAATGAGTTCTGTTTTTTTTTAAAAAAAATCATTTTAAAGTCTATACCACAACCTTAATCTCGTTGCTAAATGACCCTTTTTTGTTTTTGAATTTCAAACGCACTAGTGCCATGATCCTATACATGCGGAGAGCTATGAAACGTGGCCACCAGCAATCAGTTATCAGCACAACATGTCATATTATTAGCTACCACCTCTTTCCAGTCCACCGGCACTTTGGATTAGACGCAGGCAACACTGCAGCTGCAGGTCGACGCAACCTCCATCCTTCAGACAGTGCATTGAGATCTCCCACATGCGACCAGATCATCTGGTATGTCGTCATATGGCTTCCGTTGCTTGGTTCTTTCAGTCCATCTCAGAATAATAACTACTAGTACCATCTTTCTGACCTCTTGGAAGGCCTCGAGTAGGACAGCAGGCGATCTTTGTTAGAGTACCGCCCTAAAACAATCAATCATAGCCATATTTCGTAATCATGCTAAGAAACATAGTAAATGCAAAGCGTACAGAATAACTCCTACATACAATTTATGGGTGCAAAACGCCAATATTGATCTTGTGTAGGTTTTAGCTCACCACAAGTAGTTAATTTTTGTGAGCAGATCACCACATCTTGATCTCCTAAGTATCCAAAATATATATTATTTGTTGTGATATATGGCTAACAAAGTATTTTTCTTCATTTCTAATGACTTGTTGCATGTGCAGTACTGGTGAACAATGGATCCTGCTGCAAACTCAAGCCAGAATGGAATGAAATTGGTGACGACAAGAACCTAAAATCTGATGAACAGCTAGAGGTGAATTGATGTCCCTCTATGTAACTATTGATCTCCATCACCAAATATATATAATAAACATGTTACATTATTGTGTTACAGCTACTTGCTAAAATACATGGAGACATGAAGGTTATATGCTCACCTAGCAGATACGCGACAATGGTTAAGAGCTTGTCAGAACCACACAGACTTGTCATCAAAAGAATAGGGTTTGAAGGCTGCTACACATGAAGTCGGTAATGCTTCGACGTTTAATGTTGGTGGAACTCGCCAAAAGGTATATCACAGAGACAAAAAGCTTTCGCGTAGGTGGAAAAGATATTCCCATGACTCCTTTAGATGCCTTCCACATAACGGGCCTGCAGATTGAAGGCAAGAAGATAGATATAAGTGCTGTTAAAGAGTACAATATGGAATTGTTGAATGCATATAGGAGCAAGACAACAGGAGAAATAATATTACTCTGCAATCTCTTGAGCAGAGTATTATTACATCACAAGAACCTGATGATGACTTCCTAAGGCAATTTGTTTTATATACAATTGGTATTATATTAGCACCCACAACAAAGAGTTATGTCGATGCAAAATACATAGCCTTTGTTGAGAATGTCAAGGACATTGACAAGTATGACTGGGGAAATTTCACATTGAATAACTTATTAGGCTGCATCCATTCTTTTTAAGGTTAGTAGCACGCAAGTTAATCTTCAAGGAAACTTAGCTTTGCTCCAAGTAAGCAGTACTTTCTTGAGGTACTCAATTATCCTTACACAATATATATAAGGCACACATCACTAACTATTTTCTTATTTAGTTCTGGTACTGGGAGCACGTTCAGGCCTACAGCCACCACGGTATTTCCTATGCCACTCCCCCACATCCTTTGATGGCACGATGGGATGAACAAATAGCAAAACTACGATCAAAACCTTATAGCAAAGATACACTCGATGGGGGAGTGGTATGTTCGTAGTCATATCTGTTTCTTTAGTAGCTCTAAACTAGTTTCCAATATACTTTTATTTCATTACTTTTGACAAGGTTGTACTGACTATTTTATAGTCCCAAACCCTGACTAAAACCATCAATCAGGCAGCAGCAAATGGAGGCCATGAACAGACCCATCGTAAAGACCAGGGCAGGAATCAAGCACATACAGAACAGTACCCAATCACAAATCAACAGGTACGAATATGAAACTAGAAATGTTATATAGTTTATATCATGTGCATGACTTTTGCTCACTTTGCATAAGATGGAGGTCATACTTCAAGCTATTACCAAGAATCGCATTGAGATGGATAAAACAGTTTTGCAAGTGGAGACCAGACTGTACTAAAAAATTGTCACTCTCGAAGAAGCATTGGCAGATTACAAAATTCAAGATGCTATCCGTACAAGAGTGTGTACATTAGAAGATGGAATCAAGGATATTAGAAGGGATATCAAGGTATGAGATTTAGCAAACTTCACCACCTAGATGTTGCTGCTAACTATTTTTAAATTTCAAATTCCTTTATGTAGTATTGCTGCTAATTATTGTTTTTTAAATCCCTTTCTGTAGGACATCAAACGCCATGCCATTCGAGTGTCAAAATTTGCAGGTAATTAATGTGCATTAGCCACAGCAGAAGAACAATATGTTATAAACTATTTCCAATTATCCCCCTCCCTCTCTAACATTAAAAAAAATAATTTCTCTCGCAGAAAGAAAACAACTCTAGGAAATCAAGAAATAGGAGCAACTAAGCAAGGAGAGCAAACATTGGTTGTGAACGAAGATCTAGAACGTGGAACAGCTCCAGTACCGAAACCCATGCAACCTACGTTTCCTTTTCAAGGTAGAGGGGATGATGATGATTGTTAGCATCTCGGATATATTAGGTGATCTGAAGCAAACCAATGCAATGGAATGTTCCATAGAAAACAAATCAACTGAATACCTACGTAAGCAACTACCAAAACCTACATTCATAAATTAAGCTATGAATTTTCTTTTAATGTGACTACCTTTCTATTGATGGTTTTCGACGATGACTACACCTTGACTCACTATGATGAAGATGCACTAAAGTTTATCAAATATAATTACTCACAAGCTGTAGTTGTTGAAAATAATAATAGTCAGCTTCCAGTTGAGAAACTACAGCCACTAACCAATGACGATTGGCTATATGGTGTGGTGAGTATCTCTGCTACCACATATGTAAGTACTATTTTGAACTGCACCTAATGCGTGATATTACAATTTCTGCAGGTGATCGATGCATGTGTGCACATTAATGACATAGAAAACTTATATAAAGCGGTCATTACAACTTACCAGAGCGAACTGTTATTTGGAAAAAAGGGTGTCTTTGAGCCAAAATAAAAAAAAAATGGGCGGCTGATATTGGCAAACGATGCGCAACACGAGATTTGGTTTGTACGATTCTATTGCTTGATTTATGTTGTAGTATTAATGAATGAATCACTGAGGGTAACCTACATTTGAGTTGTAGGTATTTGTACCGTTCAACGCTTGTGGCTCCCACTAGACCTTATTAGTGTTGAATTTTAGAAGAAAACATACAGATACTCAACATTTTAGCATTGGCATCTGCATTCCGCGACAAGGAAAAAGAGACTACTGTGGTAACTCTGCCGTGTTATGATACCGCAATAACAATGAGTATACCCAACAATATGATTCACTACTCAATTATGCAACAGGTCAACTCCATACAATCATGCATCAATTATGCAGTAAATCAAGGACTGGTATCACTTAAGGAGCCCATGAACATTACTAAATGGACCAAAGTCGTTTACACTAATATACCCCAACAGAAGGATGGGTATAGCTATACACATGCTCGTAAACATATTATGTGTCATATCCCTAACTACTGAAAAGTAACATGTATGCATCGCAGGCATTCTTGTGGCGTATTTGTAATAAAATATATGCTGGCATGGAATGGGGTTGAATTGACAGAGACTTTCACACAGGTGCGACTAAATACTAATTTCCATAACACTATTGCTTGTTACACATTAGGTAAACCAACTACTTTATATGTTTTGCTCTTTTTTAGGAACACATGAATATTTTTAGAAAGAAAATATGTTCTAGGCTTTGAGATCTGAGTGCAATCGAGTCCGAAGAGAATCTTACAAACAGGCTATCAGGATTTGTGTTGTTATACTGTCTATATTTAGCCTTCACACCTTTACATAGTTTATTTAACTAAGTCTCTTGCTATTTTTCAGAAAGAAGAACACATGGCCAACAATCCAGATGTCAGTACCGACCAATTTAATGCTTCAAATGAAGATGTCAAGATACTGAGCATGGGAAATGATGCAAGTAAAGGGACCAACCAAAATATATCAGGAAAGAAACGTGGACGAGCAAGGAAAAACACCAAGGCTGACATAGTTCAAGCTACCTCACAAAGTGCTGAAAAAACTACTGAATGTGTGCAGGGCAAAGAACGTATTCGTACGGTATTTCCCAATTTTAAGTCCGTATCTCCAAGGTAATAATCATGGATGTTTTAAATCATTTTGATTTTGTAGGGCTAATCTCCTAAACCAACTTATACCAATATTTTCCAGCATTAGCTACTTGTACATTGAGATCTGGTCAAGTTTGAATGTTATACCTTTCATTGGAATGATCTCGTTCAGAGCTCATTGGGTTTTATTGTCAAAGTAATCACAAGAACAAAGGAAAATATAATAATTGGATGTTTAATTTAGTCGCTGGTTTCGCCTTTATGCCAACTAGACATATTGTTCATAATCAGCTAACATCTTTCTCACAACAAAAAGAGCTATCATGTCTTTCCCGAATGTTAAGCAGTTTTTTACCAAGGCAAGAACACACTATTTTTGAAAAGAAAGATGCCTACAGAGTACCGCTCCAAAAGGCATTATGCCCAACTTGAACAAACAAGCTACTAAAAACTACTAAAAATGGTACAAATTATTGAGGACCAGATTTTTGCATAGAGAAATTAAAAAAAAGATATCCAAAGCTGGTGTGCCCTAGATTCTGTAAATGATTCTTAAATTTCACAACAATGGGTTGTTTGTACCGAAATTTGAAGCAATTCAAAAAATAAAGCCAAGAGCAGCAACATTTTTTTTTGGCATGACCTCTTAACACATTATCATTCCATCATCATACATGCCACAGGATTGTTCGGAGTAATTCCATTTACACCTCGTGGGTTTGTGCCTGTTGAAATCCCATTTACACCCATATTACATGCAAATCCAAATATGTTACAACGCATTCCAATCTCTTTCTCCACATCTCAGTACCAAAAAATATAGGCTCAGCAAGCACAGAAGGACTGAAGATACACAACGCTCTTAGTTTGTTTAGAAGAAGCAGGTAACAGAGAGGAAGAAGAAAGGAATGGATGGGGCGCACCTAGCAGTGGAGGAGAGGAATGGAGGACAATGCCCGTGGGGCTTGGCGAAGTTGGGACGCCGCCGCGGGCTTGCCAGTGGCCGCCGTTGCTCACACTCAAACCGTGCGATGCCCCTAGTGCTGGCCGTGTTGTTCCCACCGTGCGCTATCTGGGCCCTGCGCGGCCGCCGGTGCCTAGGGTTCTATAGTTAGCAGCAGCCGCTCTGGTGGAATCTGCCTAGCAAGGTGGACGTCGCCGGCAAGCCGTCTGGGGGCGGCGCAACGTTGGAGATGGGGGCTGGGGAGTGGGGAGGTGGACGTCGCCGGCGAACCGGCTCGGCTGGGGGCACCACGACCTTTGAGGTTGGAGGTGGATTCTGGGGAGGTCGCCGGCAAGACGGCCGCCGCCAGCGAGGAAGCGGGCCGGAGATGAGGTTGGGCATCGACATTGAACAGGAGGTCGGGGCCTCGAGGGAAAGTATGGCGCTAGGTGTGGTGGGGGGAACAATTACTAAAGTACCCTTCCCATGAATAAATAAAAAATAATTAAAAACTATCAGGCCCACTATTTTAAGTACCGGGTCTACCACTTCTGGTACCTTGAGGTTGGTACCCCCTACTCTCCACCTTTGGATCTAAGAAAATGAATGGCTGTAATCGATTCCAAGCACCATAACATGGCTCATTATAATAAGATTCATCCTCTTTGCAACTGATCGAGTAGATTCTACCAGATGACTTGCGTAATCAATTTATTTTACAAATCTTTTCCTGGTTTTCTGAAATTTCATGGCATCCAACGAAATTTATTTCATTTCTCGTTTCTCTCACAAGAAATATCGATCCTGGTTGTGGCATCAACGACACTAATTAACCGTCATGCATGCAATATCTCCAGCATTTCCGATGTAGGAGGTAAATGCCTAACAAATTTTAGATGTTGTAGCGTTTAGTAAATATCTTCTTCTTTCACTGCACTTAAAAAATGATAGAGATCTCCGTTTGCTTGCATTCTTTTTCAGTTTTTCTACTCATCATATAGGATAGAGATCTCAGTTTATTTCTTATTTATTGTATTCTTGGAAAAATGCGAAAATATCATATTAGTGGATTTTACAATGGTCTAGAGCCACCAAGATTTTTTGTAATTATTTAAAAAGGATTTGATAAATTGTTTATGCTGCATGTAATCTGGAAAACAAAAATGGATGTATAGCACCCAACATCTAAAATATGCGTGACCGCTCCACACGAAAGCTAAGCTTCTAGCGGATTTGGGACAGAGAGTTATAAGATGGGCCATTGAAGAGGATCAACCTAGCAGCTAGCGTCTCATACCAAGCTACGTTTCTCCTTGGTCCACATTGTTGCAAGCAAATGGGGAATTTCAGGTGACACTGAAGTATATAGTTGCCCCCAAGAAATATTCATATGGGTGCCAATATTCATCACATTGAACCAAAAATCGATGCTTTATTACTCACTCGAGTGTGTTTATTTCTAGCTACGACGACAGGTGATGCATCCATCATATGACTACCAAAAATTATTTCCTAAAACCTGCTAAAAAGAAGAGGATCAACTAGTGGATGTATCTCGTGTATCTTGCCATGAAGTCGTCGATCATCAGCTTGTACGCCCTCTCGCTCGGGTGGTAACTGTCCCAGAACACGTACTTGCCGGGGTCCTCGCACTGCCGGCTGGCGATGTTGCAGAGCGGCCCGGCCGCCAGCCCGATGAAGCCGCAGCAGGCGTCCTTGCCGTTCTTGAACCCGAGCGCCTCGTAGCGCTGGATGAGGTCGGCGAGTATGGAGTACATGTCGACGAAGAAGATGTTGACGCCGCGGTTCCGGGCGGCCATCCGGCTCAGCTCCACGCTCAGCTTCCTGTTGAACATTAGCGCCAGCTGGTTGCGGTCCGTAGCGCACTGCGTCCGCAGCCCGCCGGCGATCCGCCGCTGCGACGGTATGCACCCCACCGGCGGCGCGCCGGCCACTGCGATCTGCTTCGCGCCCTCAGCGATCAGCGACTCGACGAAGGAGACGGCCCGCTGTGTCATCACATCGGCGTACTCGGGCTCCGTCAGGCCGTCGGCCCAGGTGAAGTGCTGGACGATGTCGTTGCTGCCCGAGACGATGATGTAGAGGGCCCTCTCCGGGACGGTCCCACCTTCGCCTTGTACTCCCTGAACAGCTGCAGCTGTCTCTCCATCGTCATGGACGACTGCAACACACCATAGTTAAGTTACAGCTGTCTCTCTGTACTCGCACCCGCAAAGGAGACGAGATCTTTCTCACCGATGTCAAGCACGTGTTGTTGTTGTAGCCACTCGCCGCCGACGCGAAGCTGACTCCGGTCTTCATCTCCTCCACGGAAAGGTTGTGTTGCAGGTACGGCGGGATAAACTCCTTCAATCCAAGCGCAGACGCTGCAGATTTGCAATGAATTTTACTTATTTGTATATTCAACATGCAGAGAGTTGCCGAGTGACATGATGAGGACCTTCAACCCCAAGCCCATCGCATATGCACAATTATTGGTTAAATGAAGAGGTTACGTACCTAGGAAATCGATGCTGATCTTCCCGTCGCAGAACCTGCCGGTGGCCCTGTGGCCGGGGAAGTCTTTGCCGTACGGCGGAAAGTTGGCCCTCACGACGGTAAGCAGGTG